>CAJDSM010108818.1:0-13181 GCA_903981925.1 Ostrea lurida
GGTTAACATGATTATTCATCAGACGCATTCAGGTCGACTGTATAGGATACCTGGTTGCGGATGAACAAACCTTTAAATGTACCTGTTTTAAAGGGCCCTAACAGACCTTGTCGCACGGTTCCGCTGTAAACAGTATGGGGGCAGTTTCCACGTTCAGTATCAAGCAGGGCATGACACGACAAGTACAATGGATGTTCCAAGAACACACGCAACACTAAATCCTTAATAGTTTCATTCACCAATAATCTGTACAGCTCCATTTCATTCACAATTATATTGTAGTTAACACGTTTTATAATCCATTTATCAGCTTAAATGAAAACAGTCAATTCACTCTTATAACACACTTGTATGTTTGTGGTATAAGCTAAAGAGTGAATTATCCTCGCCTAGAGCCAGTAGAAACAATTCAAACAAAACAACGAATAACACGGCTAGAACACACAGAAATGACAGACGACTATCTCAGGGCTATTCTGGGAGTACCACAAAGGACCCTTGGCTTGATCGTATGTTTATTTTGTGTACATGCCGTAATCTCAAAGATGTATCTAGTAGTACGAATAGGGTAGTTATCTTGGATCTCTAGCACATAATCCAATCTACGATCATCACTCGCTTGCAACATCAAGTAGTGTATCCTTGTGTACCATGCCAGCTGAATATCCATACGAATATTACAATGTGATATTAAAGAGCGAACCATCAAATTCACGCCATTATGTGATACTAAGAGTAATGTAACCAGAAATATACATATGAGACTAACAAATAGATGAAAAGGGTATATTAAAGCACACTAGCTAAAACATTACCCACTAATGTCATATTGATGATGGTATGGTATTATGGTGAATAATCCATCTGCTAATTAAGCAATATTGAGCTATGCTATAACTACCAGGTAATCTAGCACATATCAAATGATCGATCAATGGCAAGATCTTAAGAGCATGATTCTGTCACAACTTATAATATCGGAGTAATGTCACTAAGAAGAATCTCTATCCGTAGATAGGCAATTTTATGGCTAAAATGTATCATAGAGGTCAAACACGCCATGTCATATCCTGAAGCATCTATCTACATTGATGAGCCAGGTACATTCGATCCAACTTAGACAATGACTGAACTATACCAGTAATTCTAGATTATTCCATGTGTCGAGTAGGAATTACACTGACTGTAAATACCAGGTAATATCTAGATGAATCGTGTGATGAGGGCAATTAAAGCAGTGAATTGCTAACCTACCAGTCGAATCTCTAGATAGTGTGATAGGCAATTAGCATGATGTAAAATACCAAGTAAATTGCTCGATATCCGTAGGGATAGGCAATCTAGCATGACTGTAAATAACCAGTAATACGCTCGCATGTAATTCCAGTCTAGATAAAGGTAAATGCAATAGGTTGCAATCAGAAACCAATTAAGCATGACTGTAAAGTACACCAAAGATATAATTCAGCTTGCATATGCAATATCTATGTGAATAGGCAATTAGGCAAAATGACTGTAAAATGACCATAATTCTAGATATCATGTGTAGGCAATTACAATGACCTGTAAATACCAGAATTCAGATACTCAGTGATAGCATTAGCATGACTGTAAATACAGTAAATGTCTACGACTGAGTGCAATAATTGTGATATGTGAACACTGTGAGCACTTCGCATATAAGGTAAAAACACCGCAAGATAGCATTCCAACACATTTCTATTAAGATAAGTCATCGTTGAACTAGGCAATTAGGCAATGATTGTAAATACAGTAAATTCAGATACTCCACCATTGTGAATTAGGCCGTCCGAACATATAGCCAAGTGATTTGAGAGAGGCTAAAATAACACCAAGATAATTAATACTAACGATACACATTGTGGAAATCAGGTGGAACTACAACAAAGGTATACTATGTATTGTAAACCAAAAATACCAAGTAATTCCACTTCACGAATATCAATAGTGATAGAAACTAATATAGCAATGATCAGTATGACCCCATAAATACCAGTAATTCTACGAGTGATTGTTAAATCCAGATGCATCTAAGATGCGAATGATCTTTATTGAAATCTATAACAACTCGCACCAGGTTATAGCATCAAGACACACTATCATCTATTTAAATGGAAATATCAAAAGAGTCTTATAAAAGATTGAATGCATACAATTTCAAGCAATTTTACGTCGTATAGATGAAGTCATGTAGGTTCGTGACGGGCTCCATTTTGCACGTCCAGTTGAGAGTGGCCGGAACAGTTAAGCAGGGGACCTCAGACAGCTGAAGTTTGAGAAGAAGAATAGAGCTCATTAGAACCAGAGTGTTTTACAAAACATAAATACAACGACAGTGTGTTAAAAGTATGAAATTTTTCAAATTAGAAAACATATTTGTACATGATCAGATCAAACCATCTGCAGTGCAGTGTGCAGATTATATCAAAGTTTTATTGGATCACTTTTCCTTTATAAGTTTCTTTATTAAGATTATCTAAAGTAACAAATCTTTAAGTAACAACATGTTAAATATTTAACATGTTAAGCAAATCATCAGCTTCTAGGGTATTTGATTTAGAATTAGAATTATTATGGTTGTACATACAAATTAATGCAATAGATAGAAAAGATTATTTTAAGGAATAAATATCCTATAGAGTAAGATATAATACGTATAATTATATAGAGTATATGACATTCAAATTCAGGCAACCTCAAGCTTACTAGTTACTTGTACAACGTGTGTCACAAAATTTTCTTGCTTGTTTATAAAATACACGTTTGGTAATAAAAATTCTCTTGACCAAAATAAGTCTACTTCCTAACCTGACACTAATTGGATTAAACTCATCCCAAGAACACACATTAGTGTCACAATGCTTATAAAGTGAAGGAATTGGTATAGCGAGGAGAGGTCAAATAGAGGCTGAGGATGAGTGAAACTATTGCACTAAGGTATATGGTTTTAGGGGATGTACAGTTATGTTCAATTGTCATCATAGCATACAAGGTATAACAGACGCGAAGCCATATACAAGGGTTGTAGTCAGTTAAAAATTGTCCTCTAATGGTATGAATTAGGAACAGGATATCGATTAACTATAAGAGGACCAGTAATTAATCACATTGAGATGTGTCAAGTAGAAAATAGCGATATAGATCAAATCTGTGGCTATTTTGCTTGTTTTTGTTTTTTCTTCTTTATTGGTCAACTTCTCTTTATCATAGAGAATTCTAGTCGAGTTGTTACTAAGTGTAACACGTTATTGAGGAAAGTTATAATATTACAGCAACTATATGGAAAGGATATGAGACACTTCTATTACACTCAGTCAGCCCAAAAAAAAGGTTTAGGAGACACCGACACTCACTTACAATAAGGAGTTTTATAACTACTTCCATCTCTATGAAAATTCAAAGAAAAGGTATTATAACACAATGATAAGTTAAGCAGCTTAGTTTACACACAGGGGCACCGTGTACCAACCATGTTCACGTGGCAAATATGTTACGCGTATATAGGTAGTTATTTGAGTCATGTCACTCGTGCATATATGAAATATTAAGGCGACATGTTCCAACCCGGTTAAGGCAGTTTTCTTGATCGGAAACTCAGAGTCCCTAACTAATAGTATATGTAAACAAGATAACATAGTATTATATTGGATTAGGTGACTTAGGGGACAACCTTTCTGTGGAATAGGTGCGTATTGTATATATAGAGTTTCCCTGGTTTTAAACTTTATTATTATAACAGTTCTCGTTCATACCATAAAAATCTGTGAGGTATTTTGCTGTTGTATAGGACTAGATGTTAACGCACATTATATGATGATCTGACTCAGATCACACGAATGTGACAAGTATGGTGATCTGTTTGACATCTTTTGTCGATCATCATGACACTCGAAGCTAAACATTATCCTATCCCTCCACAAATCTGCCCCTATGACCTTTGACCGCCTATTTACAGAGTTTGTGGCCTTTTCAAGCTAGAGTAAATCCCGGATGAGACTTACCACCCTCCAACTGGTGAGGTAACACCCATACTCTAATCTGTCAAATGGAAAATGCCTACAAATTCTATTTATGGAAATATTTTATAGTCGCTGTATAATAGATGTGGAGGATTATAGACTAGTTGATAGGGCATTGAATTGTTAGACTTTCTGGATGTTTAGTGAGGTACATAAAGTTCCAGTGTTAATTATGTATATACGTTAAGCGCGAGTATTCATTGTACCTCAAGAATTTTTATAAAGGTAGTGTTATGATTGTGAACCCCAAGTTCATTGGTCAAGCATCGCCCATACTCTGTAAATTTTCAATGTTCTATGTAAAATTGGAAAATTTAAAGATATTTCCTTCTCTATTCATTGTGTCCTGTTAAGTAAGGCTATCTGGAAGTTCACAGATACAACTGCAAATGACATTTTAGAATATCGACACGAATCGTCGACTGAATTATGTACTCATCATGTAAGAGAACATATCCTTCAAGAGATAAAGTAGTCGAGAGCCACTGGTCAAGATTATATAGAAATTTGAAACAAAATACAGTCATCTATTTTACAGTACTTATACTCGGCTATACTTCACCTCACAGGAGATTAGCATGTAGAAATTATACATTTCACTAGGACATTTTCAATTCCTGTTACTTAGAATTTTCTCAAGTCATAAACTATGGACATAAGTGCTATGCTTTTCAAGCCATTTGCAAACATTAATTAACAGCGATTAAATTAGTGAACACTTTGAGAGAGTGACTCTTTCATCACATTAGTAGTATAATTTAAAATCATTTGACGTACTAGCATCGCATGGGTAATCATAGAGTGAAAGTCACATTGTTAGCAGAGCACCAGACGTAGAAATAAAAAAGTCAGAGAAATGACATTGAATATCCTTTAAGAGTATCTTCACAGGTGTCACCATCGCTTAGTAGAACACGAAATGACCCTGGTAATTGGCTGTGTTAGGATAACCACAATGGAACAGTAGATAACATTTCAAGAGAGAAAACGGAAGGTATTGATATGACCGAGCTTCATTAGACTTACTAGCATAGTTTATACATTAGAGAGCCACAATATTAGTTACTATAGCTATGTCGCCTAACATCACCTATCGTAATTAGCGAGGCACGTAAGTTTGTATGGCTTAGTATGATAATTCAAAGACTAAAGATATAAATCACATGGGAGTCACTTTACACAAGTAAATTTTACACACATTATATCAGATTAGACTTATATTGACTGAACAAAATATTATATACATAGAATCTTATAATGATTAACAAGCAACACAGATTAAGGCGGAATATCGCAGCCATTAATATAACTTTTTTATCTCTTTGCTATCATATAAGTTGGCCCAAAAATTGTCCCAGTTCTATTTCAAGGAATCAATAAATTTTTCTAAGGAGTACAAATTAAGGTACCTTAATTAGATGTTAATCAGAAAGCGACAAAAGGATGGACCGTCGTGTTTATTCAAGCAATGTAGTTTTGACAATGTAATCTGAATATACTCAGGAAACACTTCTAACTCACTTCATAAGTGTAGACTTCGATCTTTAATCGAGCAATATATAACTCCAAATAGGCATCAAAATAACTTGAATAACTTCAAGACAACCTCCTTGTATTCTTCCGGCTTTCGTACCTGATTCCTAAACATTAAACATGTCAAAGAGGAAATTTTAGATATCAACCAAATCTGGATTTTAACAAGAGTGCCCTGTAATCACCCACATTGACCCGCTGTCTGGATTTAGATACAAGTCCCAATTTTAGTCATTATCGATCAACGATATTACATATCAAGTATAGGTCAAGGTCATCCGTGTCGAGTTACTATTCAACATTTTGGAAGAGGTTTTGAATTATACACAAATCTGACAAAATTGTTTTTTGTAAAGAGGGTATGTAAATTTTTCACGATAAAAAAAAGCACCATCTTTATACGCACTTCTGTAGTAATATTATATTCATCTAAGATACACCGTGAGACATTACGTCGCGTTCCTTGAAAATAATTCCTCAGTCCTCATGTTTATATATTTATCATATGTATAAAAATCGTAATCGCTTCAAAGTATCACTTTTTGATTGTCATGCCTTATGGGTATTTTTACTGTACCATTAGCCATACACATGTTGTAATCGATTCAATGGATAAGCTTTACTGCGATTGACAAGTTGTTGCGCGCTGCTTATCGTGAATGACCAATCATCAATGCACGGTATAACAGAGAGATCTAAGATTATTATTATTTAGTATGAGATCGGAGTAATAGAACGGACTGGCTTATTTTCCCACGTTTTATATCTGTCGAAAAGCTTCAATATACGATGTACATAAGGTTACTGTTATAAATAATTTAGCATTAAAACACATTAATTTTGTGTTTCATGACATTAGAATTTAGTATATAACATTCTATATATGCCATGTCTCCAATAATTGCCATATTATTGTGATAATGGTCGTTGTACGAAGAGAGAGCAAAGTTAATGAGAAATTCAGATCCCATCTTCTTTATTTTTTTTCACTTCAGAATGTATCAGGACAATCCATACTAAGTTACTCAGTTTTTTAATACAACGCACGCAGTCGCTACAAATATTCACCCAAGTTTTGACCTCGGATAGACGATCCAGAGCTTTTTGTCTGTTTAACAAGTTTGAGTATGTTTGAGTTCGAGGCACTCCTTTGGTATGTGTTGATTGTTATCAATCGACATTATACTAAATGCCAGCTTGTATTAAATCGAGACTCCTCTTTTAACTGATCCTCGAGCCTTTCAAGAGAATGCACAGTCTGAGCAAGAGTGCGACGAGGATAATCGTTTATTGGATGTTAGCATTACAATTACCAAGACGCGCGTCTTACATGGTTCTGAGAGTCCCATGACTATTGAATGATTCCTTCAAACTTTGTTGTGTTTTACTATTGCAAACAATAAAGGATTCCTAGCAATGACTTTAGAATTGAAGTTACGGGACGGAGGATTGCAATTGATTATGCAACCCTAGGTGGTGCTGTAATTTTCGCTCTTGTTCGCTGCACCCCAAAGCCCTTTAGACCAAGTTGTCACAAACAGGACCCACAGTTATTCCCCCTCTCGCCAATTCCTTACAATCCCTAATGTAAACAAAAAAAATAAGAGATGCAAATAATAACGTTATGCAAAGAACAGATCTGCAACTGATAAAATTAGTACTACCTAAACCGACGTTTTCTATTTGTAAACTCCGGCTCGAGATCGTTAATTACCCTGATCATCACAAGGCTGCAATTGAAAAGCTCACAAGTAGGACAATAGTGAGACTGCTTTTTGATAGGGATTCCTTTTAAAAGAAAAAATTAGGGTCCTCATGTAAATCTATTAGTTATAAATGGGATCACAAGGTCGCATAAAACATGGTTATAAAGTTCCTAATAAATTCAAATAACTCAATTAGAAAATTAAGCAAAGTATTTCTTTGCTAATAGATGAAGACCAATGTATTTTCCTATGCAGAGCCGGGAGATATTCTTCCCCAGGGATAGAATATTATTTAGCTGTAAAAATACAGAGTATTTGGTATTATCCCATATTAAGTGCCTTATATATTCTGTCATTGAGAAAAAGACCTTTGAATTCCAGTGAATCTTCTCTTGACCCAGGAGACTTTCCGAATATGACACACCAAGCTTTTTCACATCTTTCTCCGAATTACATATGGCATTAAAGATCTCGGTACAAAGGAGCATATATTATCGCTACACCAAGATCCAACTTGCACCCGACAAAGCTCATAGAGAACAGCCAAAACCCTTTCAACTCGACATCAGTTTGTTTCCCTGAATTACTAACAATGCCTTGCATAGTGACGACGTCTTAAAACCGGAAAAGTGTCGACCTAAGGACTCTTACACATAGTATGAACGACTATCAAACACTTCCAGCGAGCCAGTACTCGTGGAAGCTGTGTACAACTTTCCTCTGAAGCCTGTACAACCTTATATCCCATGCCATGTCTTTCAGTGACATACGAACCAATTAGTGGCAGTGTTTTAAGTGATAATCTAAGAAGAGGATCACGGATTCGAAACATGTAGGGATAGCCCCAATCACCTTTGAACCCGAGTGTAAGGTATTCAAGTTAGAGCCGCCTATTTTCTGATTGGACCTTTTTGTCCCGTTTCGTCTGTCCGTTGAGCCTTCCGTCCACATTATGAGGTGTCACGAGTGATATATCAAAGGTAGGTTCATTTCATGCTCAAAAATCAAAAAAAAATATTATCGTATCTTCAATGTCTTTTTGAAATATTTTCCTTTAATCGAGAAACCAATCTAAGCTATTGGAGTTTTTTGATCTCTACCAATCAAGCAGACCTTATAAAACTTTAGGTACTATTTTTTTTGAACATAATTATTCCTATTGGTGAGAGTTTTAATGATATATTAAACATTAGTTTCTTTGATACTAAATTCATACAATGAGATTACACGTAGGCGTGAAAAGGGGCCGTGATACACGGTTTCTAGTGTTCAACTATTGATAGCAGCTATAACCATCATATAAGCGCTCCTTTTCAGAGAGAGAGATATATTCTTCGAAATATGGCATCAAGAATATAGAAGGAAGGTCAAGGTTTCATGTAGTTCACTATTTATTAATAATAATCAATATCACTTTCTTCATACCACGAATAACTTCTGAACCTGGCCAGGTAAGCTGAGATTTATTGAAGCTTCCCGACTAGTATTATAGAGGGTAGAGCACCGCTAAGAGGATTAACAAGGTATTTGAAACAGAATCATCGAACCGCGTGGTCTCCTTTACCCAACGGTACTGGGTAACCGAGTGGGTCGCGCCAGAGATTACGCAGGATCAAGTTTACATAATGATTATACAGGAAAAATCTTTAAACCATCTTCTTCTCAAGACCACTTAGGGCCAGCGATGAAAAGACTGATGATTTCTATAATTCTTATGTTGAAAGCCTTTCCTTGCTATTATCATCGATTTTGAGATTCAAGTTTGTTGTCAAATCAATGACCCCGCCGCAGAACGATGGGGCCACAATAGGGATCAACTTAGTGTTTTATATTCCAATAGAACAATGTATCTGGAGGGTGGAAAGCCCTCTAATTGTGTGCCCAAAATAAAATTAATTCATTGTTCTCAGAGAACGCGCCCCTATATAAATTTGGCCCTGGGTTTGTTTTGTATTAGCTTGCCCATAAAAATTGCCCGGCCGAAGCCTTAAATAGGATTCAACTAGTATTTACTTAGTTTATTAATTATTTCCGGCAAGTACAAAATTCACTTCCCTGTAAAATATTATGTTCAAAGAGTAGTATATCTCTATTGATAAGCATACTGCTTCCCATCTGCACGCATTGACTTGATGCGGATACACTTTATTGCAAAGATCGTTCATCGGGAATCGGCTGATATGATACTATCAGCTCACTCACCGAAAAATATATTTAAGAGAGTTTATTTGACTCTCACCGGTACGCTACACGGAGTGTTAATCTTGCCCTTTCTCAATAAACAATCCTTGTGTTTACGAGTTGCAAAGCTTATACTTCTCTGGAGCCTTTCAAGAACGTGAACGCTCATCAAGTATTGTAATTGCTCTAATATAATTTAGATGCACTTAGGCCATATGGATAGGGAAAAATATCACCTTTGTGTGTTTAGTATTATTTTCAGGGAAATTCTTACAATAAAGGGGGTAGGACAAAATTAGGTCGGAATATGAAAGAGTAGTAGATATTAACTAATTGTCATTATTTATTTTAAAGTATAGATATGTAGAGTCGGGACGGATTCTTTTACGATAGTAAGTAGGAAATAATTCAGCCTCAACAATATGGTTCTACTCGAGAGTATCTATCAAATAGGTCATCGTTTTGTAACCATATTAGATTTATGAATAACAAATTTAAATTTAAATGACTGGTTTATTGAATCGATCAATTGTAATAATACTCCCAGTTTAAGGTAATTGGAGGAAAATATTATAGACATAAATAACTGTCAAAGGCATACTTTGTTATTCAGGTGTTTCCGCCGACACTCACATTTTAGGATGGTAAACATCGAGAGCTATCCTCTGAACTATTTGTTGGGTAGTTCTATACCCTATCACTGCAAGTATCCTATCCCACACAGTACATGTATCAAATCAATTTTAGTCAACAAGGTAATTTATAGAATTTTAACTTGGAGCGAAGTCAGATCTTCATATCTGTGGCATTCCACCGACAGTCTGAAGTGCCAGCTTTTGGGAAATAATTACATATTACGTAATATTTAGTTTGTTGAAGGTTCTAGTTTTCAGGGTTTTAAATAAAATCGTTGATTGAACACTAGAAACAAAAAAATAAAATCCCTATCCGACATCTTGAAGTCTGATTGGAGAAAAGTAAAACACCCAAGAGAAATAACAAATCGTTTTCTACCCTAACCTAAAACCAAATTCATCTTTGTTGAAAGATCACCAAATAATCAATGTTTATGAATACACTGGGAAGAACCCAGAACGAATTTATTATCTACTATGTGGGGCGCTTCATATGATATGAGTGAATAAAACGCGTGTGACTTATAGCACTTTTTGCTAAAAAACCCTGTCTCAATGAACATCTAAATGCCCAGGAAAGACTGAATTTATATATGTGCACAAGCCTTCTTCCTCGTAATATAAGTAGGATGAAAGATCAATATGTTCAGTAAATCCTCGCACCAACCTACTCGCACGGGGCGTACAATGGGGCCACCCCAATAGGGGGATCATATAGAGCGCTTTAATCGATGATTGATTTAGTTATTGTGAATATTGTATAGGAAAAATCTTTAAAAAGATATTCCTTCTTCTCAAACACTCCACTTGAGAACCAAGGAACGGAGCTTTTCGTCTGAAGTAATTTTATTTGAGCAAGAGATACCCTGAAAAGAGGGAGATCTCAAGTTTCAAGTGTTCAAATTTCAAGGCTGCTCATCACCGGGCTTACGATGGGGCCACAATAGGGGGATCAAAACTTTTACATATATTATAATAGAGTTGAGGAAAACTTTAAAGAATCTTTCAGTTCCTCAGAAACTCACTGGACCTTAAAAAGGAAAAGCAATTTGAAAAATTTATATGATGAAAGCTTCATCTGGATATAGTGGAGAACTTTACAGAGTGTGATCTACAGAATACAAGTGTGCTCCCTCCTAGGGTGGAGGGTGTAAGAAGAGGTCCACAAAATCAATGGGATAAATGTTTTTACATACATTCGGACATGAATTAAATAGGTACGGATCATATTAAAAAAATGTTGTCTGTCTACAAAAAGTGAACCAAAAGTACAGAGCATTATACCCTTAAAGCTTCCTGAGAATAATATTGTTTCGAGTTGCGAGGGGCCGAAAAAGGTTTAAGAAAATCACAAAGGTGAGCCGATTTGTGGCACCATCGAGGCCTCTTCGGTTTAATAGTGTACTTAAGCTATAACGAACTGGGGATATCTATGTTATACGATCATCAATGAGTACTGAAGAAAATACCGAACTTAAGTAACACACCCAGTGATTATCATCATTTATTTATCAACTCGCCAAAACGTAGAATTTTGTTAATCCAGAATTCTAATGCCATATATAAGTTTGTTGGTCTCTAAGCTTACGAACAGATTGTGCAATGATAGTGTAATAGGTTGTGTCGGTAGCAGTTCATAATGACTTGGTCCACTCTGCGCAAAATGAAGCTTTTACTTACATCATTCACTGTAATATGCGTTCTCACGCAGAGAAATTTTTAGAATAAGTGGAAAGCGAATACTGGCTCGTTGGTCTCGGGGTAAGTGAATTCTCAGCTTAAGGGTGCGAGAGGTCCCCGGTAATCCTCGGGCGAGCCACATAATCTTTGACAAACTATCGAATGTACTGTGTTACTCGAGATAATATATTCACAGATCTAGCATGAAAAAAAAAAAATAGTTTGTCGGACCGGTTCCGAGCTCTTAGTGCTGAGGAGCAATTTTAATGCCCGTGCAGATTTCTGATGTCGGCACAGGTTCTTCTGAATAGGTGGGATGTAATTGAATATATGATTAAAGATAATTGGATTAATCAATGCAATCGTTGTCAGTTCACTGTAGGATCGGGGAGGGTGGCGGGGTGCATGGGGGTATTTGCCCCACAATTAATTTTCAATGCTACCAATGAGATTACTAGTTTAGTGCTACTGAACAGTGTCTGTGTGCTCTTTTTTGCCTCAAGTTGGCTTGTCAATTTAGAAGTTTGCCGCCATCAATCATTTAAAGACAGAGTAGTGTGTATATAGACGACTCTGTTTAATTAATTTTCTATGTCAGTTTATGCTTGTCACATTTTTAGACCCCCACCCCCTGCTTTCAGAATAGAGCAGTGTGTATGTGCCGCCGCAGTCCCTTTTTTTTTTACTTTGCCTTGTCACCTTACTTTAATGCAGTTTGATGCCCCCCCCTTTAAAACCAGTGCTATAGCCTACTTGTATGCTTCAATTGTCAGACAAAGTCCGATGATTTAAACCTCTCAGCCTATGGCCACAAATACGTTATAGACAGTTGAAACACTTTTCAGGAACAGCAAGCGCCTCTGCAGTTGAATTTACTCCCAGTCAGTGGTCATCTTTGTTTCAAATCAGAGAACAAGTATCGTGCGACAAGTGGGTTATTTTTCCCGGTTATTTCAAGCACTTGCTCGGGCGCGCAAAGCGGGCTGCCTCGTCAGCGACGTGAAATAACCCTGTACTAACTCCATACCGGTCGACACGGAATGCTTTACTCAACTTCGCACCTGATCCACCTGCATGGCAGGGTCGTGTGTTTTCTATTCTGTTTTGGGACTTACGAGATTTGTTATCATGTTGAAGTAATCGTTTTGTGCACGGTCCGCTGTTCTAGCACAGGTAGCATTTTTAATCCCTGTGGCAGAATTTCCTGGCATGTCAACACAGTTCCTCTGATAGAAGGTGATGAATTGATTATGATTAAAGAAATTGGATAATCAAGCATCTGTTGTACAGTTCATTGTAAGTTCTACAAGCGTCGATTTAGGCTTCATGAAGCATTAAAAACAAATTGGTTTGACAAAATAAAACATCTTCACATGGGCGTGGATCGGGGGGGGGGGCATTGGGCG
>CAJDSM010108850.1:0-14887 GCA_903981925.1 Ostrea lurida
TTAGCGTCTGATTGTGGCGCCACAACTTACTATAATTCAGGATCCTCCCTGCACTCAAACAGTAAAGATTATAGTGTATTCCGTGTTTAGTAGAAAGGCCTTCTGGGGGAAGGCATAGGCTATATATATTCTCTGCACAGGACCCTTCATCCATCGCAATGCTATTGCGGAGTATGGACGGATAGTTTCAATATAGCATATTAAGAAACTATGATAAATCATGTCCTTGAAATAATTCTCGGTGGAATTGCCAGAGATTTGTCTGTTAGTCAACTAAGTCCAGGCATTCTCGGCTGAAACGACGATAGGTCAGCTACCGTAAACATAAAAATTACCAAGGGGTCTCCTAATCACAACCTATGATATATATGGACGTTTTTTGCATATTATATCTCCTAATGAGACAAATAAGGAAACAGGATGGTGCTTATAGGATCACCATTCTTTGTATCTCAGTGAGACTATGGGCAATGACGGGTCAATTTCACTCTTCTCACAAAACATAACATTCCGACTAGGGCAGTCTCTATGAATTGCTTGCATAAAGTCCGGGGTTTAGGGAGTTCCTGTCTGAGTGGATGACTATTGAGTTAGGGCAAGATTTGAGACTTGGATTGGGACCTCAAATCCATCAGGTGGAGCTATCTGCCCTTCCACAGGTTGTGGGTGTAGAATATGGCGAGTCCATACACCAAAGGGTCTCTTAAACATCGACCATATGCTCTGGAACTTTGCTAGAACTAATGTTTCTTAACAAAAGTGTAAGATCAGTGACACTTGAAATCTGCATTAAGCTAGCTTGAGATTGTATCACTTATCTGCAATCACAAAATCTATTAGTTAAAAGCTGACACACAGATAGAGATAACACGCTGTAAAACTCTTGAATGAAGCAGGTTGCACAAACCGTTATCTGAGGGTTGAAGATATGATAAATCCAGTGGCTGATGGAAATGACGTGTTGATCAAACCTCTCTCTGAGCACACAAAGATTCTTAACCTCGAATAGGAGTAACTAGTAGGAACTTCTTTATTCCACAATGATCAATTCCTGAAAAAGCTGGTTCATTGTTGAATTCAAAATTTGGCGAAGCGTTCATGTAGTTTTTCTCTTCCGCTGGTGCACAGAGAGACTTGAGAAAGGCAAAGAATCTGCGATCTTTGGTAGTACCTTCCATCCCTAGTCCGTGGCGTTGTATACTCACGTCTTTGGCGAAAAATTTTGATGCAAAAACTTGTGACCAGGGGAGGGGATCCATAATCGGGCGAATGCTGTCTAACTACACGTACTAACTTGAAAACCCGGTAGGTCTAGAGGTTACTTGTGTCATCGCTGTAATTCTGCAGTCAAATCGATTACCTCAACAACCTCTGACCTACGGCGACTCAAGGTGCTCCTTTTGAGACTCATTGCTTGAACCAAGAGATTACCTCACAAGGTTTATCTGAGTCCACTTCCCGATCTTTGACAGCCTTCTCCTCGCATTCAAACTTATTTCTGTAACCGGTCCAAAAGCGTACGTTTGCCAAATATCCCAGGTACCCAAAGTCTAATTTCTCAATATAATAAGATCAAAATCACCCCTTAGATCCTAAGAAAAAAGAATCCTTAAGCTGTGACACAGTTGTTAGAGTGGTGCTTGAACGTAGCCTTAAACATATCCAGCGTCCTCAAATTTTCTCCCCGTGATGTGCTTCGTGTAGTAACACCGCACAAGTCACTGTCAAATGCTGTTGCTCTCCACAGAAGTCGCGTCATTGTTCTCCCTGATTTCTCCTTAAAAGAGATTCATACATCTTCCTTTCAAAGGCGGGTTCAACCGTAACCGTCATTTCTACTCAACTGGAGTCCTTTTGTCAATCAACACCATTTCTACAAAAACAATTTGTAGCATTCTCTATGGATCAGTTATTCACGAAGTGATGACCGCCATGATTCAATCCAGTATAAGCACTGGTGAGAGTTCCCCAGGGACATTTCCCTCAATGTGAGGAACATGCTCGAATTGTATCAGCTGGTGTCTTCGAAGCTGAACCTCTCCACGAAAAGATCCCCATCCTGTTGGTAGCGCATATAAACACTAAACCGAATGCATGTGATTCTCGAAGTTTAATATCTAATCTATTCCATGTCTACTCTTAGCATGCCGGTATCATACAAGCTACCCGATACCACCACTAGTGGACAGTTGTAAAGTATGCATTTGTTCAGCCGTCTCATCTAAATAGTCAATAAAATACCCCTGTGTTCGATCCTCTTTCGTGTTCACATATTTGTGGCCGAATAATAGTTTCCGAGTCAATCCTTTTTGGTAGAGGCAGAATACGAGATTAACGCGGGTGCAACTATTCCGTGTTGGATACGACAATAATAGAGAGATTCACTCTCTCTTGTCGGTGTTCTATGTTCCACTCCTGGTTGAAGTCTCTACAATCATTACTTCTCCTTTCACAACTATTGTCCCCGAGTTCCTTCCTTCAATACAGGTACTGTCACGCAAGTTCGGGAGATTGCCATATCACACTGGGTCGCATATGTTGTATACACACGTCTTATTCGTCAGAGTACCTGTTCAGTATTCAAAAAATATCTGAGTCAAGTTCTTTAAACAGCTTTATCTGCTACCACGGGCAATGAAAAAAAATGGTACGTCCTTGCACTTGAACGATTACTTCCGGTTGTTTTCCTTGATGACAGGTTTTGTTTGCTGTGATTCCCCTTTTAACAGTTCCCAACATCATTCATTGAAAACACAGTCCTTGTATGTATCTCTTCTCCTCTCAGCAATTTCACTGGTGCTCGTTGGACTTAACGATGATTATAAGCATAGGTGTCCTCTTTTAAATCACTTTCCAGTCCAGCTGAAATTTTTCTTTAGCCAAGGTCCGGCTCATGCTGCCCAAGAAGAATGATGGCAGTCGTAAAACTGCATACAAAAGAATTTCTTCTTAAGGGTTCCATTATACATGATTAACTCATTAAAAGTATGATGGATTTTCCTCTGCCTTAGCAGTTTAGGTGTAAAATTTTGCATTTAGCACGATTTGCAGATAAATAAACTTCTAATCCCTTATCCATAAGTATTAAAGCTGACTTAGACAGTCACCTATCACCTTCGTAAAAACCGATTTAAGCCACCAATTCGTGGTCTTCTTAACCGGTCTGTGCTGAGCTCTATATTGGCTTAAATAACTTAGGGTTAAAAAAACACATTAAAGACAACCATACATAATAAAAAGCTAATTAAAAATTAGAGATTTAGATACTGAAAGGAATAGTAAGCAAAGTTACTGGCCAAAACGATGGAGTAGGAATGGAGATGGGAATGCCGAAGAAGGACCCCACAACGATATAGGAGAGAGGTTACTCTGAGATCGGGATATTGAAGGGTGTAGATTGTTCGGAGTATATGGGGATCTTGATATGATCAGTGGTTGGGGGGGGGAGGGGGTAAGACGTTGTGCTGGTATAACATAGTTTTACATAAATTGCTAATGAGTAATTAAGACTACTGAATAATAAGAGATTTTGTGTCTAGAATATGTCTATATGTCCGAGCAGTCACTAGTTGATGAAGTGATAGAGTGAAAAACAGTGCTCGGTAGAGGCAAGATGAAAGCTTAATGCAAAGGGAAGACACTCAGAGAGAGAGAGAGGAGAGGGGAGAGAGGGGAAGATGAGAGATGTTACATGAAGACGAGATGAGAGTGATGGGTGTAAGAGAGAGAAGGGTGGAAGGCAGAGAGAATATTAAATAGTCGGGAAAAAACAGAGGCGATGACGTAGCAAGGTAAAGAGGAAGGGCGAATGAGTGTAGGGGAGAAAGGAGAAGTTGGTCTGTAGGGCTTAAAGAGGGAGTAAAACTGAGGTTTACCTGATGTTTATAAACGTAACGAGGACAGCGGCCAGCGGCGGGGACAGAAATAATATCCTTTCATGTTTTCGCAGAGGAGAAAAGAGTAATATTCAAAGGAAATAGGAGGAAGCATGAAATATTATAAACACGGGCATAGAGGAAAGGGGTGTGTGTCTTATTTGAAGTTTGAAAACGCGCACAAAATGGCAAAACTTTCGTCGTATGTTGTCACAGGATACCTCACTAAGTTTAAGGTTTCTAATCCACATTGCGGAGATACCCGCTACGTGGCGGATGTTACTTAAATTTTTACTCACAACAGACTCAGTATATTAATGTATCGTAAAATTGGTTATAGTATAAGAGAAAAGTTAGAAGTGTTCGGAAATCATACAAAGATGACACAAGTATCTATAAACTATTTTACCCGAAAGCGGACACAGGTATTTGGATATGTAGACCAACATGTTATAACAAAGCAACTTGTAATTTTTGTAAATGAACACAAATTAATAAACATATCACAATTGGTTCTATTGATAACAATCTGTTGCTAAGTAGTAATATGCGGGAGAGAAAAATAATGAAGGTATGGTATACAGTGTTCCTTTAAGCCCTAAATAAATTTGATCTCAGTATTCGAATATTTTATAATGATTAATCAATAGCCCCTCGTCTAGCATACGAATTGTATGATTAGGTGCGCATTATACCCTAGAGAGAGTAGAATAGCGCTATGGTCGTCAATTTGAGCGTGGAATTCAAGAGGCGATAGTCTAGAACTTTCATAATAAAGCATCCATTATTGTGTATCTCATCCACTATTTTTTAAGGGTCTCGAGTGGTAGATGGTTTTCAGAGTTATTTATTCTTTAAAACGATTTATCTTGAAACATGATTATCACCCATTGTTTTTGGAAGGGTGTATATTTCCAATAACTACTGCGTGCAGGGGATAGTGGCTCTAAACAACGATAATGATTCACAAACTTTATGAAAAAAAACGTTCTGTAGGCCATAAATCTATCGAATTTATCTGCAGATTGATTATTAAGGAATTGTAACATTTATTAGTTGGTACTAAAAAGTGTTGTTAATCAGCTCACTACCTTTCTTCTGATCTTTTGTGTTTCATTCATTTAAAGAAGGAATACTAACATTAATTGAATTTTTATTGAGTTTTTTCACTATTTGCTGATTTCGGTGGATGATACGGATTATACTTATTAAACGTTCTTAGTTAGTATTACTATGGAGAGACATTGTACACTATGACTTATTTCAGAACGTCTACGAAACCAATATGTATAATCTTTTCATAGATAAAACAACTTACTATAGGATAACACAAGGATACATCGTTGATTCAGTAAACTTATATATAGATATATTCACATTCATGTATTCACCGGCTGTTATAATGGTTTTGCTAGCTCCTGATTAGTTTAACGTTTTATTATTGCTCTGTACTTCGACATCTCAGTTATATTGTTTATAATACTCATCTATTTTCGCCAAACCTCTCATGCGACCGGAACCATACTTGTCTTTCTATCACTACACATTTTCCACCAACATTAAACAAGACTCTTTCCTTTCATTCACTACGACCATCTCTCTCCCTTGCTCTCACAACCACCTGATACATACGCTGAGATTTTTAAACACCCACATTAATTATGTTCATGGGTATTGAACACATGGACTAACTAGTTTATGAAAACCATACTCCTGTCCTTTTATTCATATATCCCGAAAATAGAACTATTCTTTATTTTAATGAATTAAAACCAGGATATGGATATAATTTTACAATAAGACAAATTTCTAATGATCCGTTTAGAGATAAATTATTATATTTAAGTAGTTTGATTGCACCTTTTCCTGTTTCAGAATGTGGCTTATGAATAAAGGTTGTTACAGGAAATATTAAACTTTCTTGCTAAAGCATCATTCACTGAGGGGGGTATAGTCACTTAAAAATAGTAGGACCGTAAATCAATCAGTGAACGAACAGAAATTGAAATCGAATAGCGAGAGTTAAACTATTCACACGTGTATAGTCAAAATATTAAACATGCTTCACACACTGAAAGACCCCTAGAGATATTCACTATATTTCTTCCACCTGAATGGTATTAAAACTATCGCGCAATGTAACCCGTTTGGCTCTTACATATCTGACCTTAATTGCCGGGATACTGAATGCTGCTAAATTGATATAAAATTCAAACACAGTACCGGTAGTTTTATCTTTCTCATGTTTGGTCCCTCTCCTATTCTGAAATCAAAACAACATAATAGGGAAAATATCCATTATACATTTACACCGTAAAAAAGTTGTATGAAATTTAATTAAGTCAAAAAAAAAGTAAGGTATAGCGCCCTAACCATCATTTCCGCCATTCCCAGATAACGAATCCAATGTATTCTGATATAAGCGGTTCACCAAGGAAATATGAATAGACAAATCGACACACGCCCCCAAGGGCATCTAGTTATCTCGAACCCTCTCCATTGAATAAAAATAAATTCCATCGTATTGATGTTGGCTTAGTTAGTTTGTGCCTCAAAACTCCTAAAAGAAAAACTATAAAGCAAGGATTACCTTGTAAGGTCTCCTGGTAGTGGTCAATTATACGTATATGTGAGAATCCTTTTTATCCACCCAAAGCCGTGGAATATAATTAGGACATGGACATAGTTGGGATAGCACCCTTTTTTCAACCCACCCTGGTAATAATTGAGGGATTATACTAATTATTTTCTTACGTCGGTACAATCCATCATCTTTATTTCGAGTAAATTTGACTTATACACTATTTTTATAGCCCTTTACCATTATGTTTAACCCACAAACTTTAAGCGTAAGCGGAAAGTCTAACTTTATTGACTCCCATGACCTGCAGAGTAAGAGCAGAGTTTTGGCGCGTACCCTTAAGGTAGAAGACCCAGGTAAATTTTTTTTGCAATTGAATATGATTTTTACAAGTATAAGAAGAATGGACTTAAGAGACATGACCGTTTTGTTTGCTTAGGAAGTTTTAGTTCATCCGGTGAAGCCTTTCGAAGCTGCTGCGTAATTAAGTTTGCATGTATTCTTCAATGCGTAAACAAGATTATCAAAAAGGTATGTACTCATGAGGATATGATAATTTGTCATACTATAGTGTACATATGTAACAAGTAATAAAAATCAATTTAAAGTGAATCCAACTTACAAAGAAAAAAACATAAACTGCAACATGAAACGACCAACAACAGGATATGAATCTACATCATTTTTTTTTTTTTTTTTTTTTATCACAATCACCCATATCTGGCACGCCTGGCCAGTATACCATGCGTTACGCATCGTGCACAACCATATCATCTCTCCCCACCCCTGTCACGTTATGCCCTAAGGCATTTTCAAACATCACTGCACAAAAATATAGGCACTGCCGCATGCTTTCCCACAAACATCGGGCACGAGATATCTCATACTGGTGAATTAAGTAACATATCACCTTGGATTGAGACAATAGTTTTAAACCGAGGTATTGTGAGGGGCACATTCCTGGGATGGTTTCAAAAAGGGTGGGATAGGCTGTTCTTGGGATTTCACGCCTGTGCAAAATTCTAGCACGGGAGACGGCCACTGTAAGAGTTGTAGCATAGACTAACATGCGGGATGGGGAGGGTCCAGTCTTTCTCTCTTTTACTACATGGCTATATTTAATAAACCTGGGCAAGGACTCCATGTCATTATTGTCCATGGCTTGTTTTTAACAGCGAATTACGCGGCTTGACCTAGTCAAGACAACATCTTCTACTATAAACACTTGATGTACGTAATATCGAGTATTCCGTGGGTAGTAGTACAAGATGCGTAACTACCAAGAACTAGATAGACTAGCGCACGCCTCAAGTTATGGAATCTATCGAGAAGAAATAAGAAGGCCGTAACATAGAATTGTACCCGGTTATCTTATATCTAATATCTATCTGCCCTCTACAGGGACACACACTTAATCCCACAAAAATATATACATCCCTACATACATTTGAGACAGATTGGAGGAAGAAAACAAAAGATACTTGGTCCATGAAGCACCCATTTAAGTAAAAAAATGATCCGCCAAAAATGGCGTGCTCGTTCAAAAAAACTCGTACATTACGATGACTGTACCTTGGCAGTTTTATCAAAAAAAATCAACAAAATGTGATGGTCAGAAGCATGATTTCGAATGATTTATTTGACAATATCTCAGACATTGATATTCGGAACTAACAAATAAGTTTTGAACATAGAAAAGATACTCATAATATAATCGGAATTATGTATTTAAGTCTGCATACATGCGAAATAATGGTCTATCTAAAGGTCGGATTTTGTACAAAAGGCCTTGCTTATCATAAGACCAATGGTACATTCTACTAGTATTGTCTGATAAATTTTCTTTCATTCTTCTGAATGTAAGGTGGGGGGGGGGGTAACAAAATATCAACAATTGATTAAAAACAAGTATAATGTCCATCTCTTAAATATCTTGATCCAGCATTTTATGTGCAGACTTAATTCTCGATTCAAGCGCCTCTGCGCAAATCCCCGACATAGATATAGCAAGGCCATGCAATTACTCCAAAGCGCCCACAATAGCTGAAAAAAGTCGTAGTTCAGCTCAACATAAATTTATACAGTATAAGTCTACTTTTAACCCTCAGATACTGACAACATTTGCTGCATAACAATACATTTGTTTTCCTTATATTTGCGGTATGTGACTACAATTAATAAGCAATCATTTATCTTAAGGCACTCCACAAAGAGCGTATTGTCAAAGCTTCATCTTCAATTGAGAGAATGCTGAAAATTCACTTCACACTTGGTAGTACCATTTTTCCCTCTCAGACAACTGCTCTGGCACAGACTGTAATATCGTAGAGTCAATCCACTGTTAGGTCTTTGCACTCTCCGCAGTCTCTGGTACTAACATCGGGGTACCAGTGTAGCAGATACTGCAAGAAAAAATCCGCGATGATTAAAGATAAGTAAGGCGGCAATGTTCTAAAAAATTGTCTGTAAGAGATGTCTGAAAATAAAAGGAGTTGAAAACAAATTTAATATTCTGAAGGTAATCAAAAGAATATGGATCACAGGTTAAGATTTAGTTTCATCGTCCCTTTGTTTGTCCTTATGGATGAGGCCGCCAAAAACGAGAGCCCGCTGTCATAACAGGTGTGGCAACGATAGATCTTTGACTTACTACCCCGCTCTTGAATAGGGACCAAGTGCCGAGGTTCAACACACATAAAAAGGCCAACGCCCCTAAAATTTTTTGCGCTCATTTACTAAGGCAAAATGTTGACGTCTCCCATAATTGACATCATTTACACGAAAACTGAATGTATCCTAAATGTGAGGAGTATTCAAAACGCTGTAATGAAGTCCAAAAGATCTTGTATTTCATATTACATATCTGAGGACAGCCACAGACTACGTGTGACTTACCAAGACAAGTTGTGTTTGCAGGGTTTTCAAATCAGTCACACGTTAAATAGTGCAACATTTTAACTAACATTCTATGGTCGTTATATACGATTTATTTGTCAATATGGCTGCGAGATTACGTCAAAATGGCTTTCTGATGTGTTTTAATAGAAAATTGTCCAAAGTCGCAGCCGAGTTTATTTCTACAACGATTTGACTAACGGATTAGACTCGACGTTTACTCCTGATAAAAGATCAATAGGCCTACAGGCGAGTGTGACCGGTAGACAGGGCATTGTATAGCTCCCCCTAGGCACCTGATCCCCTAACGTCTCGAGTTGTGTCCGAGGGGGTACCGTGTATTGCCCCAACTCTTGTTTGTAATTGTTTTGGGACTTGTAGATTGATGCACAACTTTTGGGATTATACATTTGGCCTTTGATCATCACCGTAAATCAATCATTATTGATTTGTATTACCTCAGTGAGTATTTCTCCCTATGGGATATATTTTATGGTTACCTGTACATGACATAGTATTTACAAAAATACACTATCAACATATCAGGAATCTTAGAACTACTAGAAACCACCATTAAGGATGATAATATTAGGTATTTCTCAAATTGACTAAATGAAATGTTGATCAAAACTTCCCAGACAAGAACAACATTTACATTATAGTAAATTGAACCTAATATCTAACGGTGATAAATAGACCACATTGAGAAATTATATTTTATCTTTTTACGGAAATTTATTTAAATTATCAGCACCGCAAAAAAATATAATTTCTATTTTTATCATAATCATGAAACAGTTAAAAAGTTTGCGAAGCGTTGAGTAAACACATTTTTTTTAATAAAATTGTAGATTGTTACGGTGCGAACAAACCGAATGCCCACCCGCCTAAGTGGAATCCTAATGAAAGATAATTCCGTAAAGGGTGAAAATTGAAAGTTTTTCAAAATGCATTGAACTGTGACGCAATCCATATTACCAAATTATGGAGTTGAAATGTTGTGCAACCCGTTGCAGAGATAATGAATATAACGGAAATGTTTTGGGGTTTTTTTCTAAGATTCAAGGGGCTAAACTCTGAAAAAAGCAATCGGCCATGACAGAACGATTCGAACTTTGACCTGCAATAGTTCCAGTGACAGTATCCAATGCTATCAATTTGAGTTGAAATGGTGGCATCCGTTGCAGAGATAATTGACGGAAACGGAAGAGTTCGGGGTATTTTCTAAGTTCAACATGGTTCAGAGAGAGCTAACTTTGTCACAAAATCAATCAGACCCATGACCAAACTTCGAACTTGACCTGCATATTCCTGTGACGTATCCATGAATATTCTATTTTGAGTTGAATGCTGTGTAACCGTTTGCAGAGCATATAATGAACGAAACGGAAATATTTTCTGCAGTTTTTTTTCCTAAGTTCAACGAGGACTAACTATGTCAAAAACATCGGACCAAAAAATGACCAATCTTAGTAACTTGACCTGCATAAGTTATCCTTCGTGACGGGTGCATCGATATATCGAAATTTGAAGTTGATGTGGCAACCAGTTGACAAAGATAATGAACCGATAACCACAATGATGAACGGATAGGACGGAATGACAGAATGACGGAAACCATGGTAACACTATATGCCGAACGCCGGCCAATTTTATGGCGGTGGGTCAATAAAAAGTTACCGACTAGCCTCCAATTATTCCACCACAGAGTAGCAATTACAACTGTCAAGACTCATTGGAACGAAGAGCATCAGCTGTGTTAACCTCTGAAATATTCAGCAAATATATACTTCAAAAAGCTATACTATTCCTTAAAAACTGTTACCCTTTAGGCGGTAGCTTTTCGTGTAGAGCGTTCGCTTTGTAACCGAAAGGTCCGTGGTTTCGAAGCCCCGCTCATGCAATACCTCGCGTCAAGACATACGACGTAAAAAATAGGTTAAGTGCATTGCTCCTGTCCAAGCGGCTCGGATTTAAATTGAAAATCACGGGTTCTTTCGATTGACCTAAACATCCATAGGCTTTCGTGTCGCGGCAAGACGCGTTAGCTCCAATTCATTGAAGCACTTACACCGGTCTACGAGCCCTAAGACGCTAAGGCCACGGGTCAAAAAATTGAAGGATGTCACATATAGCACTGGTGAACGTCTACAATATAAGAAGGTAAAAAAATGTCTAGGCGATTTCAAGTCTATACGCTTATACACACTGACCATGTTCTCGATATAGGTGAGGGAACAACGCGATTTCTGTTCACAATTTTGGACATGCCTTAAAATGTATGGCTTTGTAATATGCAATGGTCTGAGTAAGCCTGGTACTCACCTTGGCTTCCCTGACTAAAAGGCCAGCCTTGTGACGCGGAAGCCCTTAGAGCCATGGGACAGGGAACCAGGCTAACGGTCTGAATATAATCCTGCTGATCTTGGGTATTCTTTTGGGGTCTTTCGCTATCGACATTACTCTTACCCCCAACCACAATTGCATTCGCGCTAACACAATTAACGCATGCGCCTATACGCGCCTAACTAAAACTTTAGGCCACACGCAGCATTTGTCGTTAAACCAATATATTTACGTGCAACCGCGATTCACGCTAACTGCTAAAAAAAACTCAATTTTTAGCGCGAGCGTAACATGTGGCACAAAATTGTGTTATAGCGCGCGAATTCGTTTTGCAAAACGTAACGCGCTATCACGCGATAGGCTTCTTATTTTGCAATGGCTTATCCGGACCACAATTAACACAATCATAATTTTCACAATTATGCTTCATTTGATATATCCCGAAGAACTCGATATATTTCAAGGTACTACCACAGACATCCTGACAAATCTTGTTTCATATTTGGATATTTACCTTAACAATGACTCTAATGTGCAAATCTCTGACCAACTATCACTAATATGAATTTCATAAGCGTGATGACTTTAAACTGTTGCGAGTTCGTCAACTTTCCCTTTTCTAATGTGTAATATCATACACCTAGTCAACACTCAACCTGTCTTATGTGGTGTATATCTCGCAGTTGATTCGAATATTCAGCAAGTCGAGCATGAACTATGCGTATGCTGATTTTAAAGCGGGAGGTCAACTACTAACAAAAATTAGTTGGAAGTGCAGGGTTATATATTGAATCATACCTTTAAAGTGCATCATTTTCGCAATAATTTTCTACGGTCGCTATTATTATGATCTCTTGTTTGCGATTAGCATAGTTTATCAACTAAGTTTCATTTGTTGACATTGATTTTGTTTTTTTCATTTATCACTTTTTTGTTAGACTGCTTCATTTTCCTCAACTAAGTTTGATACGGTAACCCCTGTTTCTTATTTCGACTTTATCGGTGCTCACGATCTATGTATGTGACCGGAATCAGCAGAGGAATGTCTTACTTCACCTCCATTGGACCATGATGTGACCTGACTTCGCTTGTGCGAGGTCCGCGTGCCAATCCCATCGATTTTGTAATATGTTTTTTTTGCGGATTTTTATTGAATACGGTTTTAACACGATGTTACCTTCGCCTATTTGTATGTAAGCAAGTCATAAATTTATAAAAAGTCATAAATTTCTGAATATATTTGAACAACTCTAGACCAGACTGTTTCGCCATGCAACTGTTTATTAAAATCCTTTTTAAAATGACGCCCATGAATTAAAGGGGTGTGGTCCATGAGATACGCAGACACAGTGCCTATTCTGTAGTGTTTTAATGGGAAAAGACACTGTGAAATGCAAGTATATACTCAAAAAATTTCTAATCAGTTTTGCAATTTCAATATTAGTTTATCCACACGAGATTTACACGCATGATAAATCGCGCAACTATTTCCCCAAAGGTGGGTACTTGTTATGATACCTTTTCCTTGGGATTTGTATCACCGTTGCAACGATTTCAAAGAACAAATGTATTCTATCAGGAAGGTGAAAATAAATAGTATAAAAGCTGTCACGAAATCAATAATGAATTCTTTGCCTAATCACAGAAAACTGACCCTGGAAGATATTAGACATTTTTTGACAGCATTAAGGCATCGCTTGCAACATAATATAAAATAATGAAGCGCGAATAAATCTGGGGCAGTATCGAAGAAATCCTAAAATTTAAGCAAAGTTTGGTTATCAAATAAATTTGAATGAAAAATTGTCGATTTCCGTTCAACGTCGTTAACTAGGAATGAAATTGATTGCTAATGACATCTGTCAGTACCAAAGTAAACGGTCGATAATTGCTAATTGTTTCATTTGTTGTCAGTGTCGGGTAATAAAGTGATCCCGTAATTTCACTTCGTATTTCAATTGATAATTACAATCTAAAGAACCATTACTGCACTTGAATTATTACAAATGATCAATTTATCTCGCTAATTTTTTGAGCAACAAGTGAAGTCTTCGAGTGCACTCTAGTACTGAGGAGTCGTGTATTTTCAAAGGATCGTATTTTCGTAGCCAACAGATATTTATCTATATTTTGTGGTGGTGTGACGGTGTCGCATATTATATGTTCCTTTTTATTTCGCGTTCCGGTAGAATCCCTCTAGATATCCTTCACGTTCCGGTTTTCTCTGTAACATGGGTTCCAGTGTAACGACGAAAAGTGATCGCTATATAGAATATTGACCGGGGTCATAAATGACCCATTTTGTTGTAGAATACTTGGATGACTTGGTAGAAATTAGATGTCCTTAGGTTCATTTTTTCCGTGTGGGTTGTAGAAAAATGACCCCGTGGAATACTAACTCTATATTTTTTATTGATTTTGGGTGTGGTATTTTTATGAAAAAATTTCAGGGGAGGCATAGTTGCCGTCGTGTCCGTCCGTCCTTTTGAGCTGATATCTCCTATCGGCTATATCACAATCAGATTGCTCCAAAAATATTAACCTTGTGTTATATGCATTTTCCTGAAGATTTATGCAATTATTTGGTTGATATGTGTTTTATGTAGCCACAATAAGTATGTTTCCTTTTGCAGAAAATTTCAAGATAATTGTTCAACAAGTGAAATAACTGCAGACAAAAAACTAGCCAAAAAAACCGACAAAAATTGAAATAATTCAGTTTCACTTTCATATATTTACAGATTTTAAAGATAAATTCAATTCTTCATATACTTTGATTGCAGTTTAATCTATACTAGAAATTTAGATAAATCAGTCTATTTCATTTTGCAGGTTAAATTCTCAAGGATATCTTTTTCTACAAGTAAAATGACAGGAAAAATAGTGACACTATATAATCGTTATGCAAAACCATAAATCCATAGGCCAATTGAAATAAACCTTCAAGTAAATACTTGATGACTAATTTTATCATTGAAATTTACAATATAAAAGGTTCACAAAAAGTTTAGAAAACCAAGCAAAACATCCATATGAAAATAATTACTGTCACACTGTCCTAAATTTTGTTGACGCAGCAAAATGCCCAAAAAGTTGTCCTGTCCGTAGACATGGGTTTAAGATGAACGGACTGGAATATTATCTGCCTTGCATGCATCTGTGGATTTACTATTGTGTGTAGTAGTTGAAT
>CAJDSM010108861.1:137-11002 GCA_903981925.1 Ostrea lurida
GAAAGGAAGCTGATTGGGGTTTGAGGCTTAGTAATGGAGATTAAAAAGGGAGAGAGGATTGCTGAGATAAGGGGAAGATCTGTGTGGTTGAAGAAGGCTCTGAGGATTGCAACAGGACAGAAATGCCCAACCAGCAGGCGGGGGAACAGCGTACATTCTCGAATGTGACTTGCAGTGAGACCGGGCTTTGAGGCTTGGGAGGAGAGAACTTTTATAACGCTAATTTCCATTAGCCGTAATTGATTGTTTTGGAAGTTCATACAACAAGTTTGGAACCAAGTTTCGAGTAATTTTAAAAAAAAATATCTCACAGTATCATGACGACCTCCTTGGGGTAATGCTTTTGGGAGCCCGTGTTCATGTCAATTGTTTGGGCATTTGACAACAATACTGTTTTGGAACAACATACTTGCCATACCTAATATCTGACTAAAGGACAATCCAGTAGTGGATTGACGGGTCAATAGGGGAAGTTTTATCAATCCTGTTAGGGTCCCTGATCCTGGGTGTCCGTGTTTGCCAATTTGTTTGTATTAAAGAATTGGAAAACTTATGATTTGATTCACTGGTTCGTTATCCCTTCTCAGACTTAGTTATCAATAGAGTAGGTAGGGCGGGGTGTTGCTTTAATCATTAATCGTCAATCATATCATTTTTTTAAAAAACTGTACAGGATTAAAACAAACAGGAATAAAGAATAATACATGTAGCAAGGTTAGACATTTTTTTTATTTTAAAAAAACAGAAGAAAACTTTTTGTTATTTAATTTCCCTTTCTATCTAAGATGAGGGAAACCGGGTACAAATCAGTATCATGCAATTTTAAGATATTATTAAATATAATAGAGAATTTGGAGAACAATCCAAATCAGATACATGTCAATAAAAAAATGTATTGATCTTTGTTTTGATAAAAATTATGAGAGTAAATAATAACAAAACGGTATAAAATCGGTAGAACCTGGGATAAGCTTGCAACATACATTCAAATTGTATTTTCTTCAATCAATGCAAGTGTTAGTCATTGGGAGAGGTTCTAAAAGAAAACAAGCCATTGCTTCGTGAAAGTATTGTTAGTTAGTTGAGAAACAAGAAATGGTATAAATGTACAATAGATTACATTGAAAACTGTTAATAGTTCCAACTGATAATATTGGGCATTGTTTTGTAAAATTATTATGAAGATATTACTTGCGTTTTAAATGGAACTAGGATTTACTTTGACATTCTGGAATCCTTTGGAACGGGATATATGTGGGCTCTACTTGATACTTCAAGCATCTTAATAAAGATAGAAATCCTTCAGATTCACCTCTCTGTTTAATTAATGTAGCTTTTCAACCATATTCCGAAATCAATCAGATCAATTTGAATTTACAATATAACCTTTACTGATTCAATATAGATTAAGATTCCTACAAAACCAAAGATATATATTGTGGTCCAGCGAAGTCTCTAACCAAGCTTCTATGCTACTATAATAAACTAAGATATCGCTTTAAATATTCCTTCCGAATGCTGTTCCCCCTTACATATTCCAGGAAGTGGTGCCAATAAGACTCTGGATTTCCAAGAAACCTCTAAAAGAGCTTTGTCATCCATTATGGCAGACGTATTGTTCGTAATCACTACGAAGCAATTTATTTTTCAAAACTAGTACGTGAATAAAGAGAAACTTGCCTTTGTACAGCCACCTTATAATTAGATTATTGAGATATATAAATGGCGAAGCAACAATATAACTACAAAACTTAATCATAGTCCCAAGAACACACCGCCACTATAAACAAATTGGAGTGTAGGAGCAACACAGATTCTCGACAAAGCGAAGGGCAGGGATCAGGTGTTCCATGGAGAGAGTAGCAATGCCTCTGCTGACCAGGTCACCGTCGTTCAAATATCTAGTTATCGGAAAATGATAGTCTAACAAAGGGTGTGAAAACGATCAAGCGGGTCAAACCAGTGACTGAGTGAACATATGTAATTACGTCAAACAAACGTGTCATTTAGTCGACCGTAGATTTGCGAATGATATGTTTTTCAGCAAATCTTGATATGTTTTCAGGCTCCATACGCGTCGCCGGTTAATTCTTTAGTCTGCAACGTTGAATATCAGCATTAACGGATTTGCAAATACACAAATGAGAAGGTAAGTTTAACTTCCATAAATGGTCATTTGTACAACATAATTAAGAGTCACAAAACACTTGAAAATCCAATTCATAATTGTATTGATAGCATAGCTGCAAGACCATGAAGGAAGGTTAAGTTTAAGACCACGTGAAATCTAAACCAAAAGCGCCAAGAAAACACAATAATACATACAAGATGATATACGAAAAAGGATTTCAAGTTAAGCAACAGCAAAGTGTGGTAACACTTTGATGGGGGTGACCGCTACACGTAACAGAAACTTATAACTTATCTGATAAATTTTTATAGGATATTTGTGGATTACAATAGGTTAATGTAGAAGATTTTTGAAAAGTTAATGGTGCCTTCACACATTTCCTTCTCATATTTCTTACGTATTCTATTTTATTCCACAAACCAGTAAAAGTACACCGATTTATTTACGATTTAGGAACTTCATAAGAATAGACCAATTAATTAACATTTTGACGAGCTTTTTAGGGAATTTGTTCGAGTATGATACTAAAGTTACGATTTAGCCGTTAGCTGTTTAACGTTGTATACAGCTGGTTATCGGTTAAAAATTTGTGTTACGGGCGGGTAATATTTGGGACTTAGGTTACGAGTTTTTTTATAACACTGTTGTTTACTCAAAAGTTTGAACTGGCATTACTTTAGGAGCAGACACATGGCAAAATATGGAGAGGTACGCGGTTAAAATTTTTGTATCTAGCATGTTTGCTCTTCTTTCTCTTTTCAAACTGCTTCCTTATTAACTACCACATCACAAGTGTTACTTCGAAGTATCGGGGTGTGCTAATTAAAGCGTCTCTTGTGTTTCATTGTTACGATACATTTTCCTTTGGATTTTAGCTGTTATTAAATCAAGACAGAAAATGCTAGCAGAATTCAAAAACCGTATACAAATATGTACTATGTGCTGAGCTTAGGCTGTAAACAATACTTCCAGGTAAAACACAAAAAGACTGTATACTTCCAACAACAATCGACACGAAAGGGGACGCTTTTGACACTTTATTGTTACCGCCCCAGTGATGACGAAACAATAGCAGACTATAAACACGTATGTTCCAAATAACAATGCATTGAATTTTAGAAGCACAGCTTAACAGAATTAAAAGGGGATTGCCCGCACCACCCAATATAACACACCCCACCCCAGCAATTTTCTCAATTTTAAGAGATAATCATATTCTTCTGTTCTGTTCCATAAATAAAATTTAATCATTGGCAATATAAGAAAGAATAGATTCTCCACTCTTAAAGAAGGCAATGACAAGACTAATTGAATCATGTTTGTCGTATTGGGATAACTAGTGCTTCATTTTTGAAAAAAAAAACCCTGTAAGATTTGTATTATTTGATTAATTTCAGCGTCATTAAAAATTCAAATAGTAAAGAGCTCATGGGGGTCAACCCAACTTACCATGGGGGGTCTTGAGGCTTGCCCAGAGCCCCTACATCACAGATCCCGTCCCTTCTACTTCAGTGCCGTCACAGTAAATGCATATACAATGACGGTACTCATTGTTTTGAAGAATATGATTTGCAATAAAGTAATGATATCAAGTCATTTTTAAAGACAACGTAAATTTACCCGGATTCTCCATTTTCATGTACGAATGTTTTGAAAACCCCAGGAATTCCTTACGGTCACATCGCGAGCAATGTTTAGCAATTGCTGTTATGAATATTCGTTTACAACAGACTAACATTTGTTTTGAATGGAATGTATAATTGTACAGCGCCCGGAAGACTTGGTCCACGCCCTCTGTACAATAAAGTCTATACAAACAAAAGACTGTATGTGAATATAACTTAATAATTCGTACGTCCGTGGAAAACTGTTTGTAACCGAACTGAATGTAATTGTAACTAGATCACTTACGGCATCGTAAATAATCTGTATATCACGTAAACAATCTGTCACCGTGCTTTGTTAAAAAAACTTTTGGCTAATGTTAAAGTACGGATCCTTACGTCCAGTTCAACGGGTTCACTGCTTCTTAGCGGCCCAATTGTACGATATCAATGACATGAAAGAAAGGATTTTTTTTAGTTATTTTACGGATGAATAAGATTCATGGACAATCGTGATTTTTTTTGAAACAGTCAAAAAAAAATGTGTTCAAACTTTTCCACGGACCCTTAATATTGAATTGATTGATTGATAATTGATTGACATCTTTTACGGCGTCCCACTCGGAGAATATTTCACTGAATATTTTTCCACAGGAGCTACTCCGATCCTTACAAAGTGTGTACGAGCATAGCAAATTAATAATGATACCGAGAAATCGACGAGATTTACGCGTGGCTTGTGATTGACTGGAAGTCCGGAAATCCGAAGGATCTCAATAACCCGTGAGTATGAAGGGGTATATTATTTAAAAAATTCATTATTTATTTACATTACTTTAATAGTTTTTTTTATATTCCTTTAAAACTCATAGTCAACATTATTTGTTTGTGAAACTACCGATCCGGTTTGTAGTTACACCTTCCGCGTAATCATTCCTAAATATGATCTTCGCAGAGGCCAATGGTTTACATTTGGTTGAGACGGAGTGAAATGCATCCACAAACGTCGCACAAATACAGTTCACCAAACATACAATATCGCAACGTACACACATTCCAATGTCATATATAATACACTACTTTTTTTTTAATTAAAACGTGAAAGTTCCATGTTCAGTGGTTTGGGCTTAGGTGGCGGATCATTGTGCTGGATATGCCTAAATCTTGAGGATTAATTGTACCGACCTCCTCAACATCCACGTTGTCTCTACGGTGACGAATTTGTGCGACATCGAATGGTCCTCCGGCAAACAAACCTGCTGGACGAATGGTTACGCATGACCAAACGTTGAGGGCATCGAATGTTCGTCGGGGACCATCCAGTGCCGTCACATGGCGATACATATATATACCTCCTTTATGTGTGGAGTACCGATGGGTGATTAAGTCGCATTGGGAAATTTTGTACAATGGATGATATTTTCACATGCAAATGACTTATTACGGTAATTCGATATTACTGTGATTAAATGAAATTTTATTTTGTAATGATTAGATACAATCATGCTCGCTCGGATCTAAACAGTCACATCGTAATAGTTACTTCCACACAATAAAGTTAAGGGTCATATAATTAATTACATTGCTTGCTGATACAAAGTTTGTTTGTGAATGAATATGTATCGTGGATGCCGTCCATTCTCCTTTTGCTTGCACGTGTTTGAGTACCCGACTGACCCCGAACGCCGTTGCACTGGTACTTAAATATGAAAACCTACCAAATTGAAGAAACAGTTTATTGTGGTCAAGGAAAAAACATTCTGTGTAAAATACTATTAATTTTTCAAACATTCTAACGAGAGTATGACATTTTTGAATCATTACTTACCTTAATTGTTAAAAAATATATGAAAAGATCGGCTTTTATGGGATGTAACACGTAGAGCAGTCGTGTTGCCAAAATAGAGATCTTCAATGTTTGCGCGGCCAACGTCAGCAGGCGTTGATGAATTTAACGAGTTAGTAAAATCCGTATTTAGAAGGTTGAGGAAAGGGTTTCCAGAACAACAGGAGGGTGCAACGAAAAACCTAAATCGGTAGTGGCAATTCGCAGAAGAATAACCGCAGCTCATGGGGCTAAAACTGGTGCTTTTGACATAACGCATCGAATAAATATTGTTGAATCCTTAAATAGGCAATATAGGAGAACATGGTTGTAATTTTCAACTAGACACTGAATTATCTGTAGGGACCAAAATTGCTGGAAAATGGTTGTTTGATACTCCATTACTCTACAGTATATTTCTCTTTTTTCTTCAAGTTTTTCCAATATTTAGTAAGTATTAAATAAGTTGTAAATATAAAAATTAAATTTCTTGTGTGTCATTGGAAACCCGTTCAAATAAAGCAAAACATAAAAATATAGGCCACAAGGAAAGAGCCCACTGGAACATGATTTCTAAAAAATCAACTAGGATTCTCATTTTTTTAAAAAAAAAGTTCGGATGATGGGGATTTTATCTAACTTAGAGATAAAGAGTATCAAAAAGAAAACATTTAGGGCTGGTTTTTAGTAAAAAATGGTCAAAATCAATTAATTAACACCTTTTTCTGTTGTAATTTTAAAAAAAATTGTCTGAAGGAATTTCTTATTTGTTGAAGAAATGAAGCACATTATAGCTTGACCTACAAATCTCAAATTATAGCTGGGCTCGAGAATATTTCTTTTATAAGAGCATAAGAAAATACAGATAAAGTTACTTTGAGGCCTAATTTTAAAACTGGCCCCCCCCATTGATTTGGTGGGCAAAAAAACAAGAGGAGAGAAGAAGTCACAGGGTACAGTTGTTATTGCTGATCCTTAACCAAGTTATCCCCCTTATACTGGAAACTCTTTTAAGTTAGAAAAACACATTTTAGTGTGGGTAAACAATTGTGAAGACATAGCAGAAGACACTATAATCAAAGGCGAAGGTAACCATGTGTACAGCAAACCATATATCCAAAAAAACCTTATACAAAACCGAGTGTAGGGGCAACAGGACTCCGGACCAAAAAAGCGGAATGGTAACAGACCAGGTGCCATGGAGGAGCAAGCATCCTTGGCATGACTCGGTCCAACCCGCCGGTGAGCCCTTCATTAGTCCGAATAAAGTAGACGGGATTAACCCGTCAGTCAAATCTAGTAGGAAAATGAACAGTCTAACAAAGGGTATCGAAAACAAATCAGGGCCAACATTATGACTTATAGTGAATTGTGATTCCAAACAAGGAGGTCATATAAGCGACCGTAGAATTTGCGAAATGATGATTAAACGAGAAATTCGTATAACCTGCAGGCATTCAAACTTTTCTTTGTTAAGTAGTGTAAAAAAGGTTGGCCTCGCTTTTACAAAAGTCCGCTCGCAATAGCATGCTCTTGGGGCGATATCGGAAAAACGAAATCAACCTGCAAGAATTATACACACCATAAGCCAAGGTGATAGTGGGTATATATACTACATAGAAAAAGGAAGTTGAACGATTGCAAAGTTAAAGTCATCACTGCTTATCGAATAAGTAGTTGTCAGTTCTGCCATTAGAGTCAATGTTTAAGAAAATAAATCAAATATGAGCAGATATGTCAAGATTCTGTGGTGTCCTTAATTGTCGAGTTCTTCGGGAATAATATTTCAATGGAATAATTGTGAAAAGATGATTGTTAATTGATAGACAATCATCTTATATAACCTATATGTAGGTTGACAGGAACAAGCAGTTTTTTGTTTTAATCCCGTAACAGTTTCTGTCAATTCTGCTTCATATGAATACAAAAAATAGTTTCTGCCAAATTAAATTTGTTTCTTAATCAATCGTAACTTTGTTTCTTAATTCAGGTAAAAGGATGGAATTGGTGAATTTAATGTCAGTGAATTTGGCAATAAATGAATTTGCCTTATGATATTGACAACTTTTTGGCTGAAATTGATACTTGTTTGTAGGGTTTGATAACAGTAAAATTCAGTAGATCGACATTATTTTTATTTCAATGATTAAGTTTTTGGCAAAAAGACTTTCGCATTGTTATAAAAGAATGTAAACTCAGCTTGATAAAACAGCTTTGCCGACCAACTAAACGTATTGGAACTTCAGCGCCAAGTTTGCCCACATACTATATTTTTGTCCTTATGCCTAATTATAGGGGCTTACCTTACCTTCAGTTATCAAGTACAATTATTTTCAATCCAATTTAGATATTAAAAATGACTGATATTAATGAGAGTAAACAAAACCAGTGTTTAGCTAAGAAACGGTCAAAAAGGAATGACTTTCAAATGAACGTTTTGAATGTACAATTGACGGGCATCATGGATGTACTTTATGCTAATATTTTGGGATCATAGAGGCAAAGAAAACGGAATGAAAGAAAAACAAGGAAATAAATAAATCAATAATTAATAGGAGTATAAATATTCTTATAAATAACTTTAGACATTTCATACTTTATTTTGCGATTTTGAGGGCAGTAACCGAGACCTAGCGGTTAGTCCATTTGAACTATAGGCCTACCCTCCCAGCCCATATACCCAGAATGGTCTGTTAATAAAGTTATTGGTGGCAAAAATAAGTGAAAATTGATATGCACGTATCGAACTGAACGTCAAATGTGAAAATGTAAAAACAACATCACAACAAACCAACTCGCCAAATACCTGTACAAGTATACGGATGGCTCTACCCCCCCCCCCCCCTCTTTTAAGTAAGTGGTAAATAGGCATACATTTTTTCATAGTACATATATGTGATTTTAGCTATATCATTGCCTAATAACTGCGCTAAATAAGAGGGTTTTTTATCAATAAAATTGTAAGAAATACAAGAATAAATCATTGAAAATATTTTGACATCTTGTGTTTTTAGTCCTTAGATGTGATTTTCGACAACCAAATTTACATATAAACATTTAGAAACCCACTTGGATCTATGTATCTTTGAATAGTCATCGATGCCAACTTATTCTTGGGTGATAAGATTTTTCTCAAACCCTCGGACATCCTTTGAAAAACGCCAATTTTTCGATTCTGAAAAAATGTTTATTTCTAGACTTTTTAGGTCAATTTTAAAAATACAACATGAATAAAAGTACACATTATAAAATTTGATTCTGTTACTTTGAATCATAATCTTTCTTGATAAAAGCAGCAATTGTACCTGACTGGTACCAAAATACACTACCCCGTTTCCATGGCAACGGCAACAAAATTTGAATGAATAATCATGCTGTCCTTGTTTTCATGATTTATTATTCATACTGAACGTATGGGCCAAATTCTATGAGTAGTGATATCTGACCCTCTGTATGAATTCAATGGTCCTAACAGAGAAATCATGTTAAGAAATATACTATATGTATCAAATTTACATGTCCACCAGCCAAGAATACTACTAAGACCGTAAGACATCACAAAGCTTGCTTTGATTTTAGCAGACACCATGAACATTGGCAATTACGCTTTTGAGACTCTTCACAAATGAATCCAAGTTTTGTGTGGATTCTCGTATGTAATCGCGCTAGAAAAATTAACGATATCAGGAATGTTGCATTGATGAGCATAATCGCTGGATGGAAGGTCTATCATTGTTTGTGACTGCGTGTTTCATAGTTTTACGGCAAGAACAGGACTAATCGTTGGCTTGTTCAAAAGCACCAGTTTAGGACCCCCATGAGCTGTCATTCTTCTGCGATTGCCACTACGAAGTTTTCGTCGCACCCTCCCTGTGCTCTGGAACCTTTTCCATACCTCTAATTTATGTTTTACTAATGTTTAATCATCACGCCACCTGACGTTGGCGAACATTCATTCGAGGCACGACCGATCTACTGTACATCCATAAGTCGTATTTTCAACATTTTGTAATCAATCAATGTGAGTAATGGTCAAATTTCAAAACTCCGTAGAAATGTGTGAAAAATGAAGTCATTTACACACTATTGTTTTTTCCTTGACCGACATAAGCTGTTTCTCAAATTTGGGGGTTTCATGTTGTAAGCATCCTACGTGCAACGTGATTTCGGTGAATCGGTAATCAAACACTTGCAGGCAAAAGGAGAATGGACGGCATCCACATACAAACAATACTTTTGTATCAGAAAATAAATGTAAGTTTAATTCAATGACCCTTAACTTTTTCGTGGAGGATATAAGCAATCTGAACACATTACAAATAATCATTTATTATGAGACCATTATCATTGAGTGGTTTAAATACAAATTTTGACTATTTCCAAAACGTATAAAAGAAAAGTGGTGGTGATGAGTACTGCATAGTATTAATGACAGCTGGTCATTCGTGTTCGCCCTGGCAAAGAAGTTTGTTACAACCTCGAATAGGGAAATTTATATCTCATCAAATCTACAACCAGCAATATGTACCAAATTTATGTGTTATCTGCGTACCTTTATTGAAATCAAATTTAATACCATGGAGTGAAATTCAACTTGTTTTCATTTCAATTATCGTTCTTCCACGACATTCGTTTTCCTTCTTTAGAATCCTTTTTGTATCATATTTGCATATTTGACCCATGCATCTACATCAAGCATCTGTGTTCAATATATATGTAAAACACGTTCACCTTGTGTCAAAAAATGAATTGATGCATGCTACTCTTCTACTGAAATTATGTTTAGATATTATAATGTGTTCTGCCCCTATTATAAGTTGTGTCATGTTTCTTGTTAATGCTGAAATATATTCATAATTGTGTGTTGCCTGCAATTGTATTATGCATATTTAAACAATGATCAATTTAAACTGATGATCAATTAAATTGATTATAAATGGAACAACACTTGGATATCTTCAAGTCGAATTTGTGTGCCTCTCTGTCTCTACCTTTTCGTCCACATCAATGCAATGCAAGAATAAGCCTGAACGTTGGAGAGGTTGTTTTAGAAGTGCATGTGATCCAATTATCTTTTATATTAGACGTGTTTCAAACAAATATTCATGGACAACTCATCCATGGCACCTGCTCCTATCCTTTTGTCGGAGGTCCGTGTTGCCTTACACTCGACTTTATAATTTGATAAACTTTAACACATTATTTACTTTGCCATTATACATGAGCAATTCGTTGTGCAAGCCCGCAGTCCAAATATCTCAAGCTTTATGTGATCATAATTGTTGGGCTGCAAATGCCAACCATG
>CAJDSM010108881.1:260-12132 GCA_903981925.1 Ostrea lurida
ATTGCGAATTTAAACTTGGATTCTTCAGCGAAGACGAAGAACCTAAAGCGCGACTCAATTTACTATTTAATAGCATGAATTGTTTGATTAGTAATTCGTTACATTCATTCATAGTAATTGGCGAATAATATTGTGACACTGGCAAATCGTTGTGGATGATTTGGAAATGAAAAATACCACATTACTTGATGGACATGATATCGGTCTGTAAATGTTGGGTTTTAAGGTCGACAATCATTGATTGATTGAAAAGTTGCCTTCAAAGATGAAAGTAAACTCCACCTATAGCTATTTGTGAGAAACGCTACTTAGTATACACGTGCTCCCTTTAACGAACGGGCCAGAGTCATACCAATTGAGACAATAATCATATTAAATAAAATTTTAAAAAAGGCCCGATGACTATAACTCGCCTATGTTTCAACAATTCTTCAACAGGTGGGCAAACACTTCCCCCTTTCGGCGACCATTACCATAAGAGGGGCGAGTTATTCCCCTCTCTTGTTCGCCCAGAAATAAACATTACCAAGAGTACGGGAATTGTCTCGCATTTTAATACTTGAGCCCGGGACGCTCACGTTTTTTTTTGGAAATGGTTCGTCCTAGCTATCATTGATTGAGTCCCCATAACGATATTTCCCTTGCATCTTAAATGATACTGTTGTCTTAGATGAGAGTATACCAGTTTGGAAGAATGATTGGGTTCCATGTTTTAAATTTACATATTAATATGTAAACATTGCGTCATCATTTCTCAGTAAACATAACAGATCAATTGACCTGACGGCATATTATATAGAAAATGTAAGGATTAATATTTCAGGCTAGTCAATGTACTGATCGCTTTTAAATTGAAACCGAAGTACAATAGCTACAGTTGGCTACTTCCGTCTATCTTTGTCACCTTTTATGGAGTATTAGACAGTTAATAGCAATTTTGCGATCCACTGTTAAAGTAATTAGGGACACAAATTTGACTAGAATAATAACAGACCATCACCTGAGCATCAAACTCCAAACAATGTCACACAGATCATTAAGAGACTCGTCGTATTTAATATTGTGAATACTCAGAGAGGCTAGCTATATTGAACTTATTGGCGACTTGTCGTATACTAACGTCCTCATTATCTAATAAATTTGATTTTGCAGGCGCTATTGTTGTAATAGCTAAATCTACACATTACTAATATTATACATCAGATTAATAGATAAGCACGTAATAAGAGCATTCCAGTGTAACTATCTTTCAGTTTACCCATATAAGATTAGCTGAAATTAGTCATTAATTCCATATAGTCGTTAAGTTAGTGTAAGTCGATATATAACTGGTTGCTAGAAAAATCTATTAATAATGCTTCATCGATTTGTTTATTCGTATGGTGAATATTACGGACTCGCTAACATTTAGAGTTGATATAAATATGTCTATTGCTCATATTACGGATTCTGGCGTATGGCTACGCAATTAATCCGTTAGGGCACTCTCAGTGAACCCCATCGCGACTGACATTTGCGCAGAGCAGTATGCTGAGGTGATGTTTTTTGGAACCTAGATCTTTCGTCATACTCGCGATCATAATTAGGGAACCAATGCTAACTGACATTACTGGAATAGCAATATCTGTCTCATCTAAGAGCTTATCTCAATGCCATATTTTCAAATCGTACATCAATATGTATTAGAAGATATACGAAGCACCAGAGCCCTCCGCCGGCTACCGTTGTAGTGAGAAAATTTCGGGCTGAGAAGAGTAGAATGCTGTTAAATTAATTCGATTAATCGGTAATGAGATGTTACGGAAGCACGTGGAGTCGTTCTTACTTCTCACCGGACGAGATCCACTGAGAGAGCACGAAGTGAGCCACACTTGAAAGGCATATACTGAACAACTTTATATCAACATTTTCCCATTTTTTAACAGACACAGTGGAAAAATGAGAATATTGTTTACGACTGCGTTCGTCCTCGAAGCTCTACACTTTTGTGATCTTAACAAAACCGCGGAGCTAAGATTCTATGCAAGGGAGGGCCGTCTCTTTTACTATGGTTCTATATTGTGTAACACGCAGATCCTATTCTGCCACCAGAAGAAACGGAGCAGGGCCGCTAGAGCTCTGTGTTCGGAACCCGAAAGACATATGATGAGGAGGGATTCAACTTAGGCAAAAACGTTCCCGTGTTACGTCCAGTATCCTTCCTCAGATTTAAAACAATGTGAGAAACCGCTCAATGCGGCGATAGTCACGAGAAGTGATTTCTTCCCCACTTTCTCAGGAGCGCAATATGAGCGACGATTTCCTATTTGTCATATTGAATACATATATTTACAATATTGCGTATATGTAATTTATCTCTGTTAATGATGTGGATCTATAATGCCTTATTGTGATATAGTTTATGTTTTCGCCGTAAAGGGGAAAAGCTGTCTACTATTGTATTAGATGTATATAATTGATGGCAATTTGCTGAGCGTTTTTACACTATAGTAGCAAAGATTTTTGGTAAACTGTTCAGATACCATATCCCAGGCGCCAATTAATGTGAGATAACACGACGCACGTTGTCGTTGAGTTGAGCAAAAAACCGTTCTGAGACACACTACGTAGCTTAAGTTAGACTAAAAAAATTTACAAACTAGAGGCAATATTAGACGTAAAATAATACGGAAAGATTAGGAGTTAACTAGTTTAAATAAAAATCTGGAACTTATGAGGGCCCAGAGTTGATTCCGCCGTCGGATATATATCCGCGCTGATCAGTCGACTAACAATAAACATTAGACTATCACATAAACTAAACACAAAACATCTCTGCATAGAAAATGAATATATCATATTACTTTCCTTGAAAATAATTATTGTCTAAGTATAGGAGTTCTAATCTCCGTGTCAGAAACTATACCCGATATAATTACAACAGGGACAAGCTATTCTTAAATTTTCTATATCAAACATAAGTCGCAATCTACTATAGGACCACATACTCGAACTTAGAGGGAGAAATTTATCTTTGTACCACAGAGTAATTTAAATTGTCCGAAAGCCAATATCATCTCCTGCCACCTAAAGTGAGTTCGATAAGAGAGCACGCTAGCTGTAACGATAAATTCGACGACGGCAAATTGAAACACATAGATCGATAGACGACGTAATCAGTAGACGCCACACGAGCCGTTAGTAAGGATTAGAATGGAAGCGAGTATGTGAGAGAGTGGATTTCAGGCGAAAATTACTCTCATTTTGGATCTGTGATAGGTACTCTGTGAGCAATAACTTTTTCTGAGATTACGTTAAGGCCACATTAAATAACTTGAAGGTTGAACGATAAATACCACATCAGTAAATATACACCATTAGGGAGTTTGTGACATCACCTAACAAATTGATGACCAATGCTTACCACCACTCCCTCCAATGAGAAGTTAGGAGAAACGGCGAGAATGTATACCTCTGATTAGCTGGAAAACTCATGCACTCATGACTAGTTAGACTTGCCATCTGGCACACTACTCTATATCAAACTAAAAGAATCGCTCACATAGACGAAGTATATAAACTATATTTATTGCGCACATCGAATCCACCTAGTGGACAGACAGGCGCCGATATATGAGGTGGCCAATTGGCGATAAGTTGCAATGCCACAAGAACGTGACGATCGAACTGAGATCTGACGTTACGTATGAAAATTACAGAATATATGTGATAAACACTTAGTTATGACAATTATACCCTACATCGTTGTCTGCTGTAGGTGCTTGAGCGCTCGTCGCGACCAATAGTCGCTCAAAATCAGTATCTATGTATGAGTCCCATGATATCGTATGAACAACGTACAATGATAAATAAAGATATTTATAATATTACTTTATCTTCGAAGTCGTCTTATAGCACTACAATATATAAATATATAATTAATCTATTAATCTATTTGAGACTGTAGGTATTATGGGCATGTCTAGTGTGCTACTCACGCTATACTTACGTATCACAAGTAATGTACTATCAAGAAATAATTGTAAGAGTATACGAGATTAAGTGGTGGTATTTCAGTAACTGCTAGGTATATAACAGCAAACAGAAAATTAATTCACACACTTAAATTAAAATTAATTTGTTAGTGAACCATAATATTCATTTACTGATAGACTGAAGGACACAAGTGAATGAGACCGGATCTATATATCGGATATTCTATATAATCATAACAATTCTAATCCGAGCTCCTATCACACACCCAGAACAGCTCTGTTATCAGGGGATAAATCTAAGACGCTATCGAAACAAATAAGAGGGCGACTAGAACCACGCTTTTACGTCTCATGCTCCACTCAGGAGAGACGGTTTACGAGTAATAAGCATCGTTTGAGAGTTACGACTACGAGAGTTGAGCTAGAGTGAACGCGGCTGGTAATATCTACATGTGCCTAAATTAACAATTTTTATTTGTCTAGTTATGTTAAAAACTAGTATACACACACTCTGTAACATGTATTATATGTTCCACCGAGACAAATATGCGTCAAGTAGTGTATAGATTTCCGAATAATCTAAGTACAAACAATTAAGGACTACACTAATGATGGAGTATATGAGAGTAGATCTGTCATAGTCGCTTGAGACTTATTCATATATGCCCTATATATGTTCTACACATTAGAAGATGTTTTATAGTATATTTCACAAGAGAAATGGTTGCACATGTGGTATCATTAGCAGCACTGCAGTCCTGGGAACTCTATGACTGAAGTGTTCGTATAAGCCACTGTGAAGAGGAATGTACAGGATGAAGTGAGCCTTATACAGAGCACTGTTCAGTGGTGTATATTATATACAAATGAGGTTATCCTGTAATATAAGTCGGATGTCATCTAGGGAGTCTATACTTGCGAAGAGAGAGAGAGAGAGACACGATCGTGTATGTATAAACGACGAGATCGGCGGCTACTACAATAGTAGTGATAGGAGGATAGCGTTATGAATCTATGTACTAAGAATAAGATGTAAGGATAATAACAGCATTAAGTGTCGATCTAAAGTATGAATCATCTTCCCGAAGTAATTGGATCAAACTTTTTCGAGAAGACTGTAGATGAAGAATTGGAGATATCTATGAATAGCTATTGAGATCTGCACCATGATATCTATAGCGTTATGCGAGTGCAAGATGAATCATGATGGAGCATAATATTAAATGAGCTGCTTATGGAGAGTGTTAAACTTGGGCAGCACGCGACGAAATCGTATGAGAGAGAGGATAAAGAGAGAGAGAGAGAATTTGACGACGGAGTCTGAATGCAACCATACTAGTGTAGATAGTCCTTTATTGTATGGGAACTTATTTATCTATTAGTGAGACACAACTATGCGTTATCATCAGTATCTACTATTTATACTATGTATATCAGAGAACACACTCGCATAGAGGACCAGTTAGAAAGGATGCGTATATCGCACGATGTAACACGCACGAGTCACTATTAGGATTGCTACTGTGTTATATTGTGTAGGATAGCATAATGAGTTGCCCAATTTGCTCTCATACAGCTCATATTACTTTGTAAAACATAAATTGTCCAAATAATGTGTTCATATAATTCCTTATGATCTAAGTTGACAAATTCTATTCCCATCTCAATGGCTGTATAATCACTACAGATCAACATGCACTCATAAAACTAACAACGTACTTCAGGCTTTATTACAATTATTCCGACGAGCCAGTTTTAAGGAAAGATGTGTTTTGGACCATACTTAATTATTTATCCTTGCAGTACACTAAGACTACCACGATGGAGGTTCAGGGTATATATACTAGCTGCATTACCCCACACCCCCACTTTACTTTTGCAAAGCGTGTGCAAAGCTGTAAGGATGTTATTAAGTTGACATAATGTAATAGTGTGCGATATGTATACTCTGTAAAGAATAATTTCTATACGATTTTTATTATTTATCCAAAAAATTAATACCTTAGACGAATCGTTTTTATGAACGTAAAAATTGTTCAATTACTTGTTGAATAGCCGAATCTCAAGTCTAAGTCATGTCACAGATAGCAGGAGTCCTAAGCAAGACAGTGGACTTTGCGAATGGTCAGGAAAAACTTCAGAGATGTCATCTGCTGACAGTCCAAGGCGTATGATACAGCATCTCAGCAACCTCTTTTGCGGAATGCTATACAGGCAAGTGCTCCCGTTGATATTTTAGGCGTCACTAATATAGAATATGTTTACTAAACGTTTCGCAAAGTACTTGGATATGTCACACAAATTGTTAGTTTGTGTCACAATTTAGAAAAGTAATCATAATCTGACCAACAATACATAACTATTAGTAATATAGATGTTGCTCTAGGGTCTTCTCACCTATCTCTAGATGACTTTTAGATTCGTGCCAACTGGCTTACTAAAACGATCACTGATGATCTATTCTTGCGCGACACAAACCGCATATTAATAATAACCCAAAAAAAAAAGAGCGGAATCCCGAGGGTTTCTGATATTATATTGAATGTTATCGATTCTGTCCTTTATTGACGTGTCTGACGCCAGACGCTGTTCAATTCATGCGCATACGTGAACACAAATAAATCGCTACACGAACTTAGGTGGGGCAATCATAGTAAGTTATACTCTCTATTTTGCGACGCGTTCTATAGAGGTTGTAACGTCCTAATGCATGGGTATGAGCAGATGGCTCGATACTCATTGACACTCCTGGATCTGACAAATGGAACGCTCTATCCCAATGGCTATCGTTAGATCGGAATGACTACTTTCGACAGCCCGCTAGGTGTTTCTGGAGTGGTTAGGACATTTGGGTCATTGTATACGGGAGTCCAAAGTTCGATTCTGCGTTCACTCACTAGGCTGCATCCACCCGCGTTAAATAAAGGGCTTCATATGTTCGTGTGCCGATGGTGGCATTTGCGTTCGGCATGCGTCGACCAAGGGTAGGCATCACACAGGACATATTATCTCAATCTTTTAGTTCTTAGTCCAAATATTATTGATTCCAACCTGTGATTTTGATTTTCTCGGATATAAGTGTTTGTTAAACTCTAAGCAATGGCTGAGCAATAACCTTCGACAGTTTAGTGTCATAGTCCGACTACAACGTAGCTGAAAGAATACGCATTTTTCGGTCAAAATAATATTACACATAAAATAATTACAACCTATGGTGCTGTTAAGAAACATAAAAAATGGTATTTTAGTAGTAAATATCGTTAAGAGTAAATTCGTATCATATAGTTCAGTTATTGCATCTAATGTAAAAGAATAGAGTCACTCTAATTACAAATTTTTTTTTTGGATAATTGATTTTACATGAGTCAAATTGATTTTCTCGATACGATCCGGTCAAATAGTCAGTAATATTCGTCGGCAAGGGCGAACAAGTGGAGGCGATCGCGACCAAGATCAGATGTGGCTTAATTGAATGTTGTCTATTTTTCCCGGCTATATCTGCCGCAGTGGTCGAAGAGAAACATCCGTGTTCGCACGGATGTGGCTACGCGAAGTATTCCGGGGTCTCAGAGCGCGCGAGTGGATCAATATCAAAAAGTGATAGGTGGAAGATGGTTTGTCCGCGACTAATTTTGAAGATATCGCCTAAAAGGCAAAGGTTTGGGTGTGTCTGTGGTAAGACATCTGGCAAGTTCGAATAAATAAATAAGTGAGGCCTATAACCGTAGGGAAGATAACGAACTGTGATCAATCTCGAAAATCCAAACGGAATACAAAATACGGGTTGCGCGCGCGAACACGGAACTTTGGACGCACCAGAGGTACAGAATCTTCATTGTAGTACCCGTATGTAAAGGCAAAGACAACAAACAGTGATCAATCTCGTAAGTCCCAAATAGAATACAAAACAAAGAGTTGAGTAAAACGAATTCCTGGACACACCAGAGGTGGGGCCAGGTGCTTAGGAGGAATAAGCATTCCCTGTCGACCGTATGTGTTATGCACATACCAAAACACTTCATCTAGAGTTGGTGTATGTACATGTATCAGTGAATTCTCTAAACTGCATATTATAATGTAAACAACCTATAAAACAAATCGTAATGACTAATGATCGAATGGTCAAAAGAAAGTAAACGAAGGTGGATTCAAGATGTGAAAGAGATGAACGAATGAATCAAGAATTCCGACTGTGTGAAATAAGAGATAGTGGGGGGAATATTGCGGAACAATCCCACTCGCGCCGTTTTACACGTCAGAAAAAAAGCGGTTTTTCTACCGGAAAAGTGAGAACGAGCCCCTGCATGTGTCCGACGGTTGATTGAACTGCACAGTGAAATGAAAAGTTCGAAATTTACGACGACGGACACTTTACTGTATCACCAGACAGAGTTCCAAGAATGTTTCTGAATCTATGTGAGGAAATAATGGCTTGCTCAGATAGGGGTAGACTGCTAATAGGGAAAAACCATTTGCGTACAAGCGTTTTACAATGGGACAATTCTTTAAAAGATCTTTCTTTTCACAGAACCACAGAACCAAGGAAGCATGTCAATCGGTGTGCCTGGTAGTTGCAGTTAATAAGAGTAGGTACTTGCACAGCACACTAGAGGGTGGTGGGATAAGTTGTATCGAAGTCAGGAAATATCGTTTGTTATTAATTACCTGCAGCAAGGGAACGGACCCAGGGCGTCCAATTGGAAATAACCATTTATCGTCCCATCCAGCTGCATTCACATTTTTGATTCACCAAGTAACACAGGTGTCCAAAAATAAACCATAGACGTTGGATTACACTACAAGTGCCTAGTTAGATCTTTCTTCCTTGAACCGACGAATAGAATCATAATCGCGATTTATTTCATTATTCGGCAGGCTGAGAGTGGTCGTCAGTCTCATATTTGCTAGATTGTGTTGGATACTGCACATAGGGCGAGAGTCAGAGGCGGCAGTACTCTTCTCTCGATATTTTCGGAGCTGTTTTCGAAAATGAGAATGATACGGGGATAGGGAAAATTAACCCCGAATTACCATGACGTAAAAGGAAATGAAGTTTTCTTCCGAAAAAAAAAGATGTATTTCATCATCAAAGTAGAAACCCTCAGATTAGCATAACAGAGCCAATCTCTCTTTCTGTGACGGGTGTTCACGTGGCCCGCGAAAGATTATAGGGTCCAAACATAGAAAACCACGTTACATTATAAGTTATGGTGCAAATGTAACTCATTCATCAGCAACGTTAAGCTTAGAATTGGGTGTTAGTTGATATGATGTAAACCCTCGAAAGACAGCCGCAGCCCGGTGGCGAAGCACATTCACGGGGGTAGGGCTACTATATGCAAAGGAGTAACCAAACCGCCGTATGCTTGAGTTGTTACGGTTAGATAGGCCGGAACACAAATATATTATCAACAGAACTGAATTATTTGAAATAAGTCAAGCAGCAATATGTAGTTATCAATTGTCGGCCGGTGAGATAATTTGCTCATCTGCGACAGATCGAGAACACAGAAAGGAATGAAAGGAAATTGATCGCTCCTAATTGCGCGCTAGAGTTTTTTTAAAATGCAATGTTGGAGTGACACCACCCTAACCGTGAAGCTATGCCCTGGAACTGTGTGTAAAATGTAATGTCCACGATAAACAAACACTAATGATTATGCTGATCAGAGCTGCCCCCGTTACCTTTTATACTTTGCTTTAAACTACACACATACATAACACGTTATGACGAGGGCCGAGAAAGTTAAAACAAATGAAGTATTATAAACAAGATGACAGCGACGCCCATCGCTGCATCATGTAATGTTTGCATGTTTAAGGTCGCATTAGAGGATTCTAAAAACGAGGTAAGAAATTAGACACTGATGCCCACACATGACGTACTTTTTTTTTGTTGTCACCTGCGCTTGTACAAAACCAATTTTATGTGGACAGTCACCTTGTATGATGTAAGGATCTTGGCACCCCACGCACGAGGAGCGCAACGCACCCAAAAAAAACCATGACAAGAGCACACCCACATGCCGGAACAACGACGTCCAACAGTGATGTTGACAAGAGTCTCAAGAAAGGTTTGCACACTCCCCGCCTGTTTGTCAAGTAATGGAATGGAGCACCCCCCCCCGTGCGGGCAAGCCCGCCGGCGAGCATTATGTCGCAAAATCTTATATGAATGATGTCCGTTTCCCCCCAACCAGCTTTTTCTGTGCATTTTAACACTGCGGGCCTCGCTAGCGGCCCCCCTCCGCCGTCGCGCGCCGCCAACCGACGCGGCCGGGCCGTGCACGGCCGGCACGGGGAGCACGGGCCCCCCCCCCCCCCCCATTTAATTCAGTCCTAACGCCACGCCTCTGATGTGATGATAAGTATGGAAAAGTTGTAAGATAAGCAATGAACATTGCAATTGATTGACCCCCCGGTGTGTCACGCATTGATTATTTTGTTGCTTTTGCGGTCCAGGGGCCCCCCGTCGAGACAAACTCTCACTCAGATATTGCCGCAGTGATTGCATATAGACATAAGAGCTGGTTGAACGTCTCGCAACGGGCTATAATGGATATACATCCTCAGTCTTGCATAACGATATATATCAGGGTTTCTCCGATGCTGCGAGAGGTTGCCGTGATGGGGCATTACAGCGTCGAGCAGAGCCAACATGGCACTCGCCACAAACACTGGAAGCCTGTCGGGTCTGAATAGAAGTGGACAACTCGTGCCTCTATCTTCACATGTCTAGGAAGGTTGGGAGTCATTTCTCGTCAATACATGATAACGGGAGATTTCTACTGACAGGACAGTGTAATGTTACATAGAGGTACATTAAAGCCCGACAATGGTCCGTGCTGCGGAGGAGCTGCAGGCCCTCTGAAATGTAGTGTTGTACATTAGCCTGTAATTGAGGAGCTCGGACTAACCAATGTGTCATACAGCGCGGGAGCCCCCAGGTATGGTGTAGCCATCGTGAAAACATGCCTCACCACGCCGCGCGCAGAAGGCAGGAGAGTCATTCCCCGGTGAAATATAACACCCAGTCACAAAACGATCTTCCCCACCATAATTTCATGCGGAGAAATCTGTACTGCCGCGCTGGTCGTGCTCAGTATTGTAAGAGGATGTGGTCATGCAGCACGTGAATGATACTACAGAACTTTATACGTCTTAATCGAGATGATACCAGATGTCATCATGTAACTCCGTCTATACCAAAACTAGCCCTCGCCTTGTAGCGCTCGGACGCCAGCTCTACCGTTAACGGTTCAACCGCCATCGCTTGAGAGCGTGCGCACCTAATAAAAATCAGAGTCCCACTTTGCACCATTAGCGTTTGTGAGCGCCATTGATATAAGGTTTCGTGATCTGCTAGCGTTATGAACATTTGCTATGCGTACAGTGGATTGAACTCGGTGCTTTATGGCCTAGGTGTCACTCCTGTGTACCCTAATGTCTGTTAAACGAAATATATCTTATTACGTATATGCATAATCATGGTCGGAATACCCGCCCTGGCTGAACCCCACCCCACCAAAAGGGACCAGGATAACATTTGCTAATGAACGGTCATTATAACCCTTTATTATCTTTGATGCCCTACAATAGGAGATATCTAAATCTGTCTTTAATCTGCCAATTTTGTGTAAGATTAGCGATGGATGTAAGGTTGTAATTGGTCCGTTACTCTAAAAAATTGCTTTCCCTATTCTCACCGTCAAGACTTTCGAAGAAAACAACTGGCTCTTAAATATTTTGATATCTTTCTCTCGTATCTGAATACTACTGGCGACGCTCTTCTCTAGTCTTACAACTAATATGCTTTAAATCTGATTATACATTACTTATCTACTCTCATTACCTCCTCGATCTATTCCTTATTTGCTATGAAGTTTTCTTTCCTATAT
>CAJDSM010108885.1:66-22068 GCA_903981925.1 Ostrea lurida
TAGCTAAAAAGAAATCGCAAGCCTTAGACATCGAAACCGGAAGGGGGGTATTAGAAAGCGAGGGGTACATTGCTGATGTACCAAAAAAAATATCATACGCAATAAGTTATGGCTCCTTAAAGTAGAAAATTGTAAACGTGGAATAACAAAAGGTAGCTTCTCGTAAAGAAGAGAACTATCCGCGGGAAGAAGAGTAAAATTATATGTAGTTCTTACAAAAGTATACGGTGGAAATACTAACCACGAGGCTAAGGACATGGCATGTCGGAACAAAGAGGGGCCCCTAACAAAAAAAAAAGAAAAAAACAATAATAAAAAAGAACCCCCTACCCCAAGGAAAACGGTAAGACCCCCCGGACGTGGGCGACGGAAAAGTGTGAATTTGTATATGCCAGAGACCACACGGGCAGCTTTAGATCCCAAGTATGAGTGAGATGTTCACGGGCTCATTTGGTCCGCAACATGGCTCAAGGCATGACTAGAATGTCTCAAGCCACCACAAGTGTACAAAAAGTTACTTTGATTGCAGCAGCGGACACGCCTCCCTCCTGAATAATAAGTCTGCATTCCTCTTGATCTTAGTAGGCGACATTGTTGGCTAACCTCATACAGGACTGCCCCGCAAGTACGAGGTGCTTATCGTTGATAAATAGTGGTGGATGCGGGGGGCCAGGTGATTGAGTTTATCTATGTTATATATGTTTAAATATATATAAAGGCCAGAGTTCCCCGGCGAATTATTATATCATTGAATATCAATAAGAATGTAAGTAATAATGACTAATCAATTATATCTGTGCCCAAGAATATGATGGCTACACAATATTAGCACGCCTTATCGAACCCGAATGTTCCTTGGATCATCGTGATCATAAACAGCCATGGGACCTAGTGCATTGAAAATAACGTATGTCATTCCTCCAATTCTGTAATCGATAGGCTACATCAAGTGACGGATTCCCTATGGAATTTTAAAACGTGAAATCACGCCAAGAAGGAACTTAAGGGAAGGACTGTCTGAATGGCCACTTACACACCATAAACGAGACCGCTATTCATTGCAATTTCATTTGGCGCTGTCGTCCACACCCCTTTCAATTGGGGTAAGCTACGGGAGAAGCCAACCAATAATAGAAGCGGATCGAGTCAACATCCCACCTGGAAAAAATTCACTTCACAGAAACGACTCCTTCAACCACACACAGACCTACATAATCGGGGCAGTATGACCGTTGTCCATGGGCGAGCTTACTGTATCAGAGTTATGACTGCGACACCGTCCGCAGAAACGAACTGATGACCACAGCTATGGGACTGTCCCCGTTCCGGATGATCGTTACCCGGAAATGCTGTGGGGGCGCGGGGCTCGGATCTGGGGGGGCCGAGCTTCCGTGCCATTTTTCTCCCGCTCGGTCAGCGATGTCCACTGGACCACGGGAGAGCGGGAAGATACCGCTGGTAACACCGCCGTCCGCCGATCAGCAAGGGAACACCGATAGGAGAGGTCCATCATCTCCCCACAAGATACGCCTGCTGTCAACTCCATCCGGCCAACACTCAAGGAGCATCAAAAGCAAACGTCAGTAGTAAATTTTCCTGTAGAAAATTATAGAAAAGCCATAAGTACTAGGTATAACACATAAACGCATTTATTCCAGCGCTAGCCAAACACCTAACACCTATTCTTGTCCTGTCGAGAAGAGGGAGGAGGCTCGCAAAATAAGGTGAAACCAGCACAATGTCTGTCGCCACGAGCTAAATTCCGATTAAACCGATAAAAAACCACCATGCCGGAAAGAGAGAACGTTAACACATACATATATTCTCATCAAGAGAATTGCATCCAAAAATAAAATTGTGATATTTAATCACCCTTCCTAATCAACAGTTGATTTATAAGTTGACGCTAATATATATAAAAATTACGATAAATATCACCCGGTCTATACCCCATTTAACAACTAGGAACTGCAGAAACCGTAGAAAAAGATAATGCAGGAGAACTAGAGAGATATCCAGACAACAACCAAGAGGCACGGGGAGAGTGAGAATTCCTCCATACAATACTGATGATCCCAAAAGCGATTGCTTGTGAGAGACTCACTGGAATATCGTGAATTAAGCTAACTCGAACTTTGTCTTGCGACAAACAGAAAAGAATATATTAACTCGAGAGACCGCGCTAATTGATATAGCCTACAGAAAGACAGGTGGGAGATTTGTAGGAGATGGTCTACAGAGGGAAGCAATTTCGCACCATAACCGTAACACATGCACCTACCATAGTACATTCCGCGAAGAACAGTGAATGATATAGGCAGAAGGCAGTTTCCATATCTACTCGAGAGGTTCAGATATGGCACAGGTGTCGCACGTTTAACAGGCGATATAAGAACTCAATCACCAATACCAGCAAAATGAAGATTACAGTTTCCACGATCCTGCCGCACTTCCTACTTGCACCTAGAGCCAATTCCTCATCGGCGCCATCCTCATCTCTTTGTTATCAACGCGACCCATCTCCTCTTCAGACCAGCACATATCTCTCGCAAGCAAACATACAATATCTCTTCAGACTAAAATGGCGACCCCAAGAGAGGAAATACGAAAGATATGAGATCGAACAATTCGCAAAGCACCTTCCCGGAGCTGTAGGCCACTAGTAAATAATATGCTGAAAACATGCACGATCACGTACGACCTCGAGTTACATCTACAGCTTACAAAGCTCATCCAACTCTAATGGTGACAGATCTTTGACGTAGAGAACCAGGACCAAAAGGGGAAACAACCCAGAAGCAACTCATGCAATGGACCAAGAACAAGGAAACTAAAAACAAAGAACACAGCCCAACGTGATGGTAATTGATTTGCGTCCTGATACTAAGGATAATCAAATCGGCCCAGAAAGGTGCGCGGTGTACATCCCAAGATTGCAGGACACTGACGCAACCATAGACATACTAGTTCCAATAAAGCCCCCAGTGACGCAATGCTCTGGGGTAGTGGCCTCGCACCGGAACCGCTTCACGGCGCAAGGCGGAAGGCAGAACTATTCGGGAAGGTAGGCCGTACCTAACCAGTGCTTGTCTGCACCTTGTAAAAAACCGAACCGGAGTACCACAAGCCCGGTTGCCATGGACGACCGTCGCGCGGGCTCAGAAGATCAACCCCACCTTTAACGCACAAATATCCAACACAACTGTGGAACTTCCGGCTGGCCATCCTACGATACCTGTGCCGATCGGGCACTTCGGTCTAGCATGGACAGACTTCGGAAACAGATCTCTCTAATACGGAACACCAAACCACCGGGGCTGCAAAAAAAACGGCAGGGACATAACTCATCCAGTGGCCAAGTCAAAAGAGGACAAGTGCCCTGATGAGAGAGGTAGAATTCTCCAAAAGACAAGAAATGGTTCTGCAAAAGGAACTAAAAAAGAAACAATGCACTGTAGTTACTACCGATGAGACGTTCCAAGAGCACAAAAACAAAAATACTCATAATGTGCTAACATTTTCTATAGCCGAATAATTAAAACATTAATGAAAAAATCTTAAGCCACAGCTGCCACGCATGTTCCCGTTATCACAGATCATCAAACCTGCCGTAGCTATAAAGAAGACATAACAGGAGCACAAAAATTACAGTTAGTAGTATTGTACTTAAGCACACGCTAGAACGTGAGCTAATTTTCGTACGCTATATTCTAGTAGTGCCTACCCCTTCGGTCAAACGGACCGAAAGGCCGTTACAATAAATCATTGCACAACGACCATCAAACAGCACGAGAAAGCTAGTTAATAGGATTAACACTGTCATAATACAGAGATTGCCGAAAGCTCATATTATTACATATGCAGTTGTACAAGCTGTCTTGAAGAACTCGTCTTACAGTTCTTTATCACATATAATAATAAGAACGGTGATTATTTAGTTTAAACAACACACACACACTCTCACACAAACAATCAAAAGGAAATACGTGTACTCAGCTTAAAGACTAATAAAACATATAATGATACTACCATAGTATACCAAAAAACATAAGAGAGGCACTAACCTGAACAGTTACACACCTAACAGAGTAACAAACCATCCTATCACGATATAAACGAAGGACTTTAAAGCAACTCGCCCACCAAACAATACGCTAGAGAGTCAATAAAGAGACAGAAGTGAGAACCAAGAAAAAGCACTAGCTTCGAGACGCACACCTGCGATAAATTAAAGAGAACACAGAGAACAAAGAACACAAGAACGACCACAACAGAACAATAGAGAGCAGAAAAGACAGAAAGGACGATAAGGCCAATCACAGCACAGAGTGTAAAAACAAAAAGAGAGAAGGATAGATGAAATATTCGCCCTTACGAGAATAAGTAACGTCAAGAACACATATAATCGTAATAAGAAAGAAAACCCAGAACACACAAGACGTAGACACCATAGATGCAAGTAAAAACCCAATCTTAAGAGAACAGAAACCAACAAATAATGATGAAAAAGTAGGAAGTATCTGTCCAGAGCCACACAGAATCACGGGAGCAGAACCATTCCACCGGACAATCTGAGAGAGGATACCTAATAGATTGCTTCAACACTATCCCTGGCCCTAAATGTAATCTACCTAAGACACCCCGGAGTAAACATAAATAGGGAGATCTTAATTCCGGCAACTAGACTGTCACATAGGAAAATGACGAAGCCTCGATCGGCATTATCAAGATCGGACCAGCCGGGAAATTCCAAGTATGTGTTGGGACACATCTTCCCATCCTGACATAAATCCAGTGCGTCACAAGGTAAGAGAGGACCGAAGCGACGAAAAAAAACGAAAGAACGGCGGGTCAACATCATGCTGATCCGAGTATGTTAGAACCATCAAGTGGATGATCGCACGAAGGTGAGCAAACACCAGGTATACTAAAGAGTAAACCAGCGAGTCACCAATCGCCTCAGACACATTACCCCTATTGATCCATTGATAATAGAATTACACTGCTCCGCGCTTACCAGTACACGTGGGAAGGAAGTTCGGTGCTAAGCCATCCTCACTCATTAAGCACGCACGAGGACGACAATTAACACATAAGACGAATGAACGATAAGAACGACGCGTCTCCAGCTCACTCCACCGGTGTGCGAAGTACCCAATAACCAGCAGCACTCTATTTACTGAACAGGATTGATGAGAGCAAAATTAATTGCGTCCGATAGACTAGGAATCTCACTCCATCTGCAACTACGAACTATAACGGAGACGACGACACTTCCCGCTGCACCACACTAGGACAGTGACAAACTGACCAGGACAAATTATCGCTCGACCTCTGCTTCTACCATCTCCAAAACCGAAAATAAGCATAGACCTTCAACATGAAAATGCTGGATCAAAAGCGATGCCAACGGAGCCAGACTACACGTCTGTGTATCGCACACAAACGGAAACAGCTACTACGCCCGTTCTCGACCTCTCTCCTACTGCCGGAGATTTACTCTGCAGAGCGAACTTAACTCTATAAAAGAAAGAGAAAGTCATGGTACTAATACAAGGAAAACATTGGAAGTCCGCAGATCAAATAAGGGACCCGCGCGAGACGCCAGATGTGCGCCGACGAAGAGCGAATATGTGCCGGACGAAAGAGCAAGTACGACAGAGGACGAGGGAGCGAGAGGATGCTTTTTAAACGAGAGATTCGTGCGTCACTCTTCGCGTAACCGGGATAGTGGCCGACAACAACATTGCGTACGGATACAGCTCCAACCGGCACCTCCAGATCACGATTTTAAGAGATGATCAGTATTGGAAGAAGTTGGGTTACACTCGATGATCAACCCCATTAGAACACCTCGATCAGACGTCCGGTACCCGTCCGTCTCAAGAAACAATCGCGACGATAACGAGGATTATATTGATGTACTCGACTCTTCCGCTAGAATCCATAAGTATATTCAAAGCTCTAGTCCAGCGCTGTAGATTAGACGGCGAGTGTATGCAAATAACGCCTCGAAAGACAGAGTCATTGATCGTATATATTATTAGGAGTTGTTTTTATTGCTATTACGATGGTGGGGCAACCTCTCATCTTCTCTACCAGAACGGGATGACAATTTATGAAACAGTAAGGAAGAGAAAAGGGATATTACACACTCCAAGCGAGGACCTCAATCAGAAACCAAGCTTTGTCCTTCAGAAGTAATGTACTTGCGAAGCAACAATGAATCAAGACGAAAAGTATCAAGCAGCGCGCGCACGTGCGGTGAGTCCGTATGGGTCACGAGAGAGCATATTCTCAAAAGAAAGCATTGGTTATACCGAGCGTGGCAAAACAATTCCGGCTATCTAACCGACAACTTCGCGCTTGAAGAAACATTCAGGAAGATGAGATACAAACCTGGACTCAAGTTTTCAACTGAGCGAGACAGCGAAACGGAACGTGTGGCGGAACCCAAGGAAAAAGAGCACCATCTTACTGTAACCATTCCGCTTTTAACTGACTTGCGATGCACGGGGAAATCAGACTGGGCAAATTACCAGGTAGCCATACTCAAGTCAGCATCATCGCGAGCACCATAGATTAAAGATCAGTCACGCTGCACCACGAGAGAGACGAGAGTTAGAAAAAGCATAGGCAGAGAAGCTCGGCGACAAGAAGTAGGAGCCACGTATAGTCCACAGTATAGCAAGCAGACATACCAATCACAAACGAATACTCAGTCTACTACTTCTCGCCGGAGGCAAACCGAATTGTTGATGCGAGCCCGAAAGCGCTTCTCACCATCACTCACATCCGCAAAGAACAGGCATAGTGTCTAGCATGGAACAGTAACCAGTAACGATTTTAAGCCATGTGCACCCGGCTTGATCAGCTCCAGTCATTTGCGGACAGAGATACTAGAGATACCGGTACAAAGCTAACCTAGTTAATGAACGGGGCCCACTGGGTAAGAGACCCCCAAGCTAAGATGCGGACCGACACACACTATAAGAAAGAGAGGATGCTTCCTCTGCGTCCTAGAGTAAGGTCTCTCACCAATGAAGTCGTGGCACAACAAACACAAGAAGGTAATAACCAACTCAAAAGCAATAAATCGAAGTTCACTCTTCGAATCCTCGCAGCGCATAGTAGGCCCGATCTTACCAATCAAAGTCTTAGCCTGTAAAAATAATCCTCCGGACATATCGATCACAAATTTAATTAATTAACGCAAGAGAATGGATTTGAAAAAAAAGATAACGCTGCGCTGATCCCAATTATTGAAATAAAAGAATTAGCGAAGAAGCAGGAAAACACATATAAGTATGCAGTGAAAATGCACAAGAACAGTCAACGCCCAATTGCAATTATTCAAAATATACACCAATCGCACGGGAACGCGTCACAAGAGATATAAAGCAAGTTTATGCAAAGCGGCGACCATAGTTTCGGCATGCGTTAGAGAAGACGACTTAAAAACTAGGAACCTATGAGCACATTAAGAACATAAAACACATTAACCAAATCATTATCATATCGAAGTGATAATCCAAATAGATGGAGTTTAAAACTATAAATACGCCACTGTAATATATATCAGAAGTAAATATAATAGCATTTTATTATGATATATAAATAGCAATAAAGAGGAAAATAACAGTAAAAAATCATAGAAACTATTTAGTCTATCAAACATTGTCACTTTCACGCTCAAAGGACACAGAATAGATAGTATAAACCATAACATCATTTCACATCAGCAAAAAATAATAACTAAGAAATAAAACCAACAAACAGAATAATGCTTTTTAAAACTAATTTCAATATAAAAATGAGTTCAGCAGGGCAAACATCAAAGACAAAAAATATAACAACTAAAAACAAGAAAACGAGGAAACACGAGAATCTATTATCAATAAAAAATAATCCCTGGCAACAAGGACACACAGCAACTCTTCATCCCAACATTGAGCCCCTTAACACACACCTCCCCCCACACATGGCATAAACAAAACGGCGCCATGTGGGTCCTCGGCAGCGCTGCTCAAAACTGATGGTTGAACCCCATGTATTATTCCAAAGAATAATCCGCAAAAGTCGAGACCCAGACGATAATAATACTTATTTACTACGCACCAGTATCACACTCCTTTCTTCACTCACTCATACTCCCCTCCACGTGTCCACATAACACACATCTCACAAGTACTAAAGGACAGAATAATGACAGCTGATCCCGATAATGACCAAGAAAATAAAACTATCCTGGCACAGATAGCACCACTGGTCCGTCCACACGACCAAGTCCAAACATTCCCCCCTCTGAAGCCACACACAATAATTACACATGATTTTCCACTGACCCAAATATATCGAAGCATAACCTAGCTGACATGGCAGTCCAAAAACAACAGCAATAAATCAAACAAAAATGATCAGATTAATTTTTAACTAGAACATAATAGCGCATGTGCGAACAGAGTCAAGAGTAGTGATCGAGCCAACAAACGAAGCAACGCACAGTGCAGACTAGACATTTATTCTAAGGCTTTACACTTCGTAAGGCCAAGACATCAGACCCACTACGTTAAAAAATGTTAAGAGCTAAATAAAACGAAAATGTGAGATATTGATATAGAATAACAAGCCATTATAAGTGTACACACACTTGCAACAAAACTAAATGATCGTCACAGGCAGAGTTTAGGAATTAAGAGGACAAAGAAGTATAAATGGACAGTTCCGACATATACGTCAATGGTAAATCGGAAACGTGAAAGTAGAAATTTCCCACACTTGAGCACTGCAAGTAGCCGTTCGTAACAAAACACTAAGAGAAAATAAACAATCATGAATTGGAGACCCAAGATACACGAGATCAGGGATATCCAGCAGACAAAACAGTCGGGGACATCAACTTCGACCCAAGATATACAGAAACTAAAACAAAATCCTATAAGTACGTCTAAAACCGCTGGTGCTGAGATAATTTTCAGTGAGATAAATCATTTCAATGTACATTAGAACACATATTTTGACAGGAAACACAAAACATGCCAAGAGAGCCAGATAAAAACATACGAGTTTTAAAAACTAGACCACAATATCAAGCAGAACACTACGACAATTCCGCACACAATACAAAATTCGACAAGAGTTACCATAATACATAAAATAGAATGACAAGATAAGTGCCCACAAGCGTGCCGGTGAAAGACGCAGAACCGAAGAGTTTGACTATTCTCATAAACAAAGTAGTAAAATTTGGTATACAAAAATGCTCAAAGATGCTATAACACTTTAGTACTATAAAACAACACAAAACAACTTACTGCTCAAGAAAATAAGAATAGTTCTTACGAGCATACATGTCCTAGAGACGCAATGATAACGCACGCGGGCTTACAAATGGTCGTACTGCGCCAAATCGAGAGCACGAGTCAACAACGTACCCTACATCTTATGCGCCTCAGATGGGTACAATACGTACATCATCTAACCAAGACGCGACACTAAACCACAACCATGAGAGAACCTCAACAGATAAAACTGAATAAGCAACTGCATACATTGTGTACCAACCAAGTATTATTTGACTAGCACCACCGAACAATATGCAACTGAATGACATTAGAATAAGTGAACAATTTAGAGCTAGAAATATGAACAGAAGCAGGATTTCGTAAGCAACATTAACGTCTTACACACTTACATAATGAACGAAGAAAACGCATACTAGCAATAAGCCTGCTGCTACGAATACAAGCTTATAATCGACTGTATGAGTTCAGTTAATTCATAGTCACACGCATTTGATCGAGAGAAAAAAGAATGCTACACTGGAGATGCAGACGCTACATCCTGAACACTATATAGACAATAACCTAAAACACTGAGACTCAAAGATGTCGAATCAATGAGTGCAAGAGATCTCTTCTCGTCTAACAAGATGACCCAAAAGTCTAGCGAATACATATTCACCGTTATTCTGCTTCTCATGTACTGAAGCTGGAACATCGTAAGCAAATGGACATATTCAGACAGATAGCAATACGGATAGAATGAGGCTACAAAATAGGCCTAGCATCGAACGATCTCTACGTCAAGTCATGTGAACAGAATGGGAAACGGGACTTTTACCGCCATTTCGGCGCTCTATAACTGTATTGTAGTAGACACAATTGCGTGTATCCATTTAGAATCGCAAAAAACATGAACTTGTTCAAAAGGAACTACAAATTGTGGTACTCATAATTTAGCTGAGAGAATGGCATCTTTTCAAACATCGGGGCACCTGCAAGTCGTAAAAACCTGAAATGGAAAACGCTAAGACACACGAATAGATAAACGTACCAACCCAGACTTATTACACTGATATCATCCTGCTCTATACGTTATCCTAATATAACTGATAATTCTAAACTATAGATCGAGATATTAACTTCAGATAGAAATAAAGATTTTGTTAACTTTATCTGCCCCCTCATGTGGTGCTTTGTTACAATCTATATAACGAATATTAAAACCTTTCCTGCGCGAAATCAAAAATGTGGTAGTATTGAGAAATGACAAACGTGAAACATGATACTACATAACGCGGATAATTAACAAAACGATGTCGTTGTGAAGAACGGTTACTACAACTGATCAGAGATAAATATATACATCTAATCGGTTACGCCAATAAACCACCATATACTAGTACACTACAAAATCAAAAAAAATATAGAAAGTAGAAGAATCATTTCACAATACACTCCAATGAGCCCCAACCAAAGCACAAAGACCATAAAATAAAACAGCTCACTCCGAGAGAAACACCTCACCAAAAAGTTGCACCAAACATACAACAATTACTAAGACACAATCAACCACAGCGCTATCATCAATGAGAGTCACACACAAAAATCGGCATATTTTTCCCAAAAAATGACCAAGAAAATAAAATTGTGTTTTGAGGTGCTGTCATAGTTTATACTTAGATACAGCCAATTAATACACAAAAAAATAAAGATATTTAAGATTTAATACAGGTTCCAAAAATTTCAGCGATTTTGATAAAATTCTTAAATTTAACCACAAAACTCCTTAACGCCCCAACGGCCAGAGTGCAAACATGGCTCATGTAGCATGTTAAGCTTTCCGAAATCATACCCTTCAAAATTCCCCCTGGGGGGAACAGGTATTGGCAGATCAAGGTCAAGTCTGTTTAAAGGAACATTAGGCAAACTTGGGTCGGATACTAAATAAGAAAGATAACGAACAGTGACAGCTTGTAATCCCCAAATAGGAAGACAAAAGAGTTGGGCGCAAACATGGACCCCTGGACACGCCAGAGGTCGGCTCTGGTACAAATGCGATTTGCAAATAAATGTATTAGCCATCATTATATCAAATGCGGTCTGGAATGTTTCACACTATTTTTAGGTTGATCTTTTCATATTTATTCTGACTATGGATTCTTCTGTTTTACCTGATCAACACAAAGAACTCACATCGGGAGTGACTAGTCAACATGAATTAGGTACCTGATGCTACTTCCGTTATGTCCAACAATCCGTGTTCGCACTATTCACAACTATATTTCATAAACATAGCACTTTTCGCTATTTTCACTTACTCATTCATTGAAAATTATTTCTATAATTTAAGTATTTAATTCTTTGATAACAAAATATAATATCATCGTAAAACAATGCTAATACATGCATTTTTATCGCTTCCGATTTTTCGTCGTTTGCTCAATCCGTTTTCACGTAGTTCAAAATCCGAATTTATCATACAAGAAAAGGTATCATAAGAGTTATTCAATTGTATATTAATTAATAGGGCAGCATCAGTAGCCTTACACAAAGGAATATAAAGATCACTCAACTCCGCATCAATGTGCCATTTTATTCCAAAATTATGGCAATTAAAAAAATTATAAAGAGCGTGTCATATTTATTTGATTCCTCGTAAACTAGGAAAAATGAACTATTTCCTTTGACTGACTCTAGGGATTTCCAGTGGGTGCGACGGAACCATTACTAAAGTCAGCAATCGTCATATCTGTCAAACAAACACATTACCATTAGATAAAGTACAACAACAAACGATTCCTGAAGAAGCGAATGTCGGGAAGAAACACGACTGTTTAATGTGCTTACTTTTCATGATCTAGATACACATAAATCACACCTATAAACCATTTCATGATTCGTCATTCAAACGAGCATATTAAAGCCACTATTGCATTGCAAAATATAAAAATCCATAACAAAAGCTATGGAGTGCTGAATGAAACCAAAGTTTCAGTCAAGCTGAAAAAATGCATTAGAATACGAACATACAATGCCGTAAAGTTTATGGAGGTTCTGATTTGTAATGCATTGGGTGGGGTGGAACGGGGTTGTGAATTATCGATATGACAAATTTGATACTGTTTAGCTTTGATAGGCGGATCAAACACAATCTAAGGAATAAAAATAAATGCAAACATCTCTGTTACAATTTATTTGACGAACAATTGAAAGATAAGCATGACAAGCCGAAATGATAGCACGATATATGATTGCAGATTTATGCAAATTGTCTTTATTATGTAGCTCCAAGCAGTAGGTATAATGTTTAGAAATTGTTCTGTTCTACTTTCTTTTTGTATAAAGATTCACTGCTTGAAATATTTAATCTTTTCTTAATATGTTTCCTTTGCATATTGCATTATAACGGCTTTCATATATAAAAACATACAATTTTACATAATATTTGTTGTTTATGGTTCATCAAAAGCACTATGCAAAAGCATCTTAGAAAAGCATGATGAAAATGCCAATGGTTGCATTTTTGTGGTTCTTTAAGTTGTAGTTGGTGGTGCTGGTGTACTTAAGGCGATAGAAGGCAAAGCATTAGACGATGCCGCAGAAGCCGGAGCGGATTGTGGCGTTGATATTACAGGGGTGGTGACCGGAACTGTAGCTGATGTTGTGATTACAGGGGTGGTTGCTGCAGCTGGAGTTTGGGATGTACCGAACATCGATGCCATTTCTAGATAAACATGTTCACAGTGTCGTTCATGTTTATGTGTCTGATTGCTTGTTAATCGATACAGGGGATAAGCAAATTGATAACTCTTCGATGTAGCCAATCAATGGATATATTTACCTTAAAAGAACTTGTATAACATTAAGGGCGATTATGTTGTCCTAAGATAGAAGTTATCTTTGGGAATGTGTCCATGAAATGAAGTTTGTATAAAGGTGACATTCAAAGGTATTCCACCTCCTCAAGTATGTCTACAGAGATAGTTCTAGGTTTTGATTAATAATTCTATAAAAGCTATTGACTCCTGCTCTACTAACAGCTTTAAAGGTATGCTGTCAGAGATAACGTGTTCCACTACATATTCCAGAAGCGGGTGTCAATCAGATTGTGGATTGTTAAAACTAAGAGCTTTTGGATAACCTAAAATCACGAGAATTTTGCTAATAATGGATGCATCAAAAAACGCGATTTATCCGCCACTTATACCTACGATTCCTCAACGATCAATTAAAATCTAGGCTTTTTTCAATTATAGATTTAATTGCTTTTTAAACAACAATTGGCACCCGAAATTCACTAATTTTCTCAGTCGTGGGGAAACTAGACACATATTTTGTAAAAAACAACTCTGATTGCCCACACAAGTTACTTTCTGAGTAGGATATAAGAAAATGCTTGGGTTTCTTTATAGATAATATTTTATGTAGTGCTTTGCGAGGACCGAGGTGGGCACATAATTGTGCCCCCTTAGTGGCAGACCTATTTTATATCCATATTTAACAGATTTTGGTTACAAACAACTGTTATGGGATAAAAACAAGAAACTTCGTGTTTTTCAACCTTACGTTAAGGTATATAGATGATGTGCTATCAATTAAAGCAAGTCCATAATTTTCAACAATTATGTCCATTTGATAATATTTCCGAGAACTCGATATAGAAGGACACATAGGTCTGACAGAGTGTGCTTCATATTTGGATATTTTATTTAAACATTTTGACTCTAATGGGCAGACTGACGAAACTACATTATATGATAAGGCGTGACTACTTTACTTAGCAATCCTGGCTTACTTCCCGTTCGATGTCGTAATATACCCGATTATTTCACCCTGCTTATGGGTGTGTACTATTTTGCAGTTGTCTATACGCAAGAGTCAGTGCTATGCGTAGTGCGAATTTTTTTTAAAGCGAGGCAAACTTACTAAACATAAAAAAGTTGTACAGTTGCAGGGTTTAACTGAATATACGTTTAAAGACATCATTGTCGCACATTCTGACGGTCGCTATAATGACTTGTTTAGCAGATTTACAAAGTATCATTTAAGTCATTATGTTGACTGATTTGCTTCCAACCCTTTGTGAACACTGTCCTTAGTCCTACTACGATTTGACTACGGGTTAACCCGTTTACTTTGTTCGAATACGGGTCGTGACCGGTCAGCAGTGAGGGCATTTGCTTACTCCTTTCATGCACTATCCTACCTTTGCTTTTTGTCGGAGGTTTCACTGTTGCCCTACACTCGATTTTGTATAGGTTTTTTGGAATAATGATTACGTTAACTACGATGTTACCTTCGCCTATTTGTATTCATATCAATCAATGCGCTTGTTCATGCAAACTGGCATTAACATGTAAATAGATGTTGTGGACGCAATGCATGCTACGTCTACTTGCTATTTACGGAGTTTAGCGTAAAAGAAAATAGCCGTATTTTTTTTCAGGTTGAGATAAATCTTATGAAGACTATTTACCTGTGCGTGTTATTATTAAAATAAATAAGCGATATTTCTGTATGACATTCATTGAATCTCGTATAAACGGAAGACAAGAAGTAATAATTTTCTTCTGAAAGGAACATATCACACCATAATGTTCTGCTAGAAGGCTGAGATAAAAGCATTAAAACATTTCAAAAAAAAAAGATGCATCATAATTAAATTTATCAAATTAATTGATATTATATATAATGTTTTGGTTAGGTGTCCCCTATGAGTTCCTTGTTAAAATTAAAAAAAAACCATATATTGTGCCATATTTTATGGAATCTTTTCGCGATAGTAATATAATTTTTTTTTTTTCAAAATAATCTCTTTATCTCTTTCGTTACATCAATGCTAGTTCGTGCTCGTGATAGATATGTCTATAGTCAGCTTTTTTAAGGACGATAGCATAACTACGCATTCTTTAACATAACAAAAATAAGCACAACACACAGAAAGTAGGTATCTATATATTCGGTGCGGATGTCCTTTTTATGACCCGCCTTGTGCTCCATAAAACAATATCAAACGTTCAATTGCTGTTTGCGTTTTTATAATTTAAAAGCCTCATTATTTATCAAAAACCGGATCATTGGTCTTTAAATAGAGCTATCACTTTTTACAAGATCAACCGGTAAATCTGTGCGGTATTTCATCAAAGACCTGGCGATAACAATAACTCTACCTTTATACCCTCCCAATCCCCAAACGTAAAAAATATAAATTATCTGTTTTTTTTTGCCTGTATCCCGATGTTTACTGGTTTAGGTTGTGTGTACCTGCAAATTTGGCACGGCTCTTTTCGGCAGAGAAGGGAAAACGGAACATTCCTCGGTAACTTGTTGGCCGAGTATGCGCGTCTGGTGTTCCAGATGTGCCGCCCCCAAGTAAACACACCGTAACAAGAGGAATTGGGTTCAATCGCCCTGAGCTGTGATTTTGTTTTGCCATGTTGCGCCCCTAAACCGGGCTTGTTAGACTGTCATTTTTCGTACTAGATTCTGACGCGGGTTACCCCGTTTACTTTTTTGCTTTCTGACTACGGGCTCTACTGGCCCGGGTGTGACGGTGGTCGAAGGCAGTTAGGAATGGTTACTGCTGCGGCTATGGACAATGATCTCTGCTTCAAGCTCTTGTATTCGGAAGGAAGTCCGTCTGTTGCCACCTTTTACCGCATACAGAACCTTTGGATTTCCCTGTCTTTTTGGTTTTTGGGCTATTTTTTATTTTACAGATTTAAACTTACATTGACCTCCTAACGTTTAGATCCGGATATTCTAATTAAACTACATATATTAATAGGATAATCCCAAAGCTTTGATACTCACCTGAATCTATAAGCCAGGTAATGGTCGCTAAATTAAGTAAATTATGACATAGTTGAACCCAATTCCATTTGAAACGACATATCTTACCAGGTCCCTCTGGAGTGTTGCACACGCGATCCCGATTTCTATTAAGAGTAACATACATGACCACGACACTCGCGTAAACTGAAGTGTCAGATTTCAATTCATCTGTAATTGACCAAGCATACGAACCCAAGAAGGACAGACAAGCTTACCTTATGTACGCCACGTTTATATATGCATTGATTGATGAGAATTATTGTTATCAACAGCAACGTTGTCCCTTTATTGCTTCTACGGGAAAACTTATGTCAGCCCCACCTTGTCATCACAAAAATGATGTTACTTTCAATTGTGCATATTAGGTTATAAGTTATTGTATGGGATAAGATTCCAGCTTGTTACTTATCATTATCGAAAACAATGAGTTTATAGTTTGCAATTATCGATACCCAGACCCAAATGAAATTTATAGATATCCAATACAATAAAAAGAAGAAGACATATAAACCGAATTTTTTCCGATACCGCTCCAGTTCTCGTCTTATGTATTATCCGGGGCGATTTCTCTTGAGTAAATCTTCATCAACCTCATGCCTATCCCTACACACTGACAACGTCTTGAATGATACCCAAGGAGATCGTTAGATATTACATTCTAGGATTTAATGTCTCAATTTTCACACATGTGACGATTACCCAAACAACCAAAGAGAACGATTTGAAGCAAGATGGATGTTGTTGTAAAATATTGTTCTTTTTTTTGTTTTATTTTATACAGACACACATCTTTAGATGGACCAACATGGTTTTCTAGCTTTTTATCCTCCATATTGGTATTCAACATGTGAATTTCGTGATCGTGTTTCTTGCCATGGCTATAGTAAGTTTTTAATTGCAAAATAGCAATTCTGAGGGGTGTTTTTTTATTCTTATTTTTCAATAATTTACCGGTATTTTTAAGGTATGAGAGGTTAAAAACTTATGCAATTCTTGACTAGTTATAGTTCTCTCTTTGTATTTCCCAAATCTCAGCATATTTTAGTCAAGTTGAAGTAAATCACATGTAGAAGTTATGAGAATTGTGTAAACCATTATTGTTATATTGCGAAGTAACGAAGCTGGTTCATACGTCATTCTCCCGGATATCACGTGAGAAATAATCTTTAGGTGTGGCGTCCGCTCCGAAGCTCCCGTCGTGTATCCCGCTTTTATGAATGTTAGTACGGTGTGTGTAAAGTGATTTGCATGAGGCCCCACAGTAGTTACACAGAGGATAAGTAAAGTATTTGCCTCTTATGCTGGGATCGGATCCCAATTCCTGTCCTGATGTTGTTTACTCACTCCGTAAACGACTTAAAGTACATCGTTTTATATTTTCCACCTATAGAACGTAGTTGCTTGTGTTCCGGATCCCAGAAGGAGTTGGATGTGTGTGTTGCAACGAAGCGTTAGAGCTGCTGCATCCTTAACGTAGCCTCCTAAGCGGGTTATGACTTGCGTGCACATTGACACCATATCCCACTAGTGTGCGAATAAGAGTTGCGAAAGCAAAGAACAAGAATGTCGGAACCAGTCAGAGAAATTACGATACGCAGAGAAGCATGACCAGATAAGCAAGTACTTGAGAGGAGTGAGCATAGAAATGTTATCAACCAAAGAGAGAGAGGAGAGAAGAGAAGATCTGTGATAAATCTACTTTAGAAATACATTGATCACGAAAAAAGAGAGAGAGACAAGAGAGAATAGTTTGCGACTTAGAGATTTGCCAAGAGAGATGAGAAGGATGAGTTAAAAGTGGTCTAATCTCCACATTTAATTTTAGATAATTTCGTCTTATTTGCTTTTTGGCAAGCCTAAGTTAACTAGAATGACCAAAAATAATTGTAGCATACATCCTAAGAAGATACTCTAGTTACGTGCTAAGCATTGTGTTGATGCGTCTAAAGTACTTGGTTACGGAGCTCGTATATTCATGATTTTCTTATTGATAAATCAAATTTAATGCCATTGATTTAATAGCTTGTGGTAGCACAAGTTAACTCCATGTTTTGTGCCTGGTCATATTCTCGGCGAGCTGTGATCAAAATAGGATACACGTAAGCTGTTCTCGGTGATTACTACTAAATTATGCATCATACAATTTATAACATTGGCCACAATTAAAAAAGGTTTGAGGGGAACACGAAACAAGTATGATGATAATTTTGCCCCTTCCTTCTACTGATTTAAACTCATGTCTAAAAGGAGAACCCTGGACATTTCAGAGACAGAAATTATGTGCCAAAGAGGACCTGTCTCTAAGTCCAGTTTCTATCAAGATATACTTGATCAGATAGCCGGAATTATTTCCATATTGATAGACAAAGATCCAGTGTCTTAAAAAAAGTGTTGGTTAGTTTTATATGTGCTTGTTTTTCGTTCTACATTTGGAGGACGTTAATGTTGTTCAACTCAAGTTTATGCGAAGACTGGAATCATACTAACCATTGCCAGAATCAATTTAAAAGAGGTGACTAGTTAAAAATTTATTATGAAAATTTTGGGTTTGCTGGTTACACTTTGACGTTCATTGAAGCAATAAGTATTTTTGTATCGTAGTCAATAGCGAACCGATGATCTCTAAGCTGCGGTGCCAAACCTTGCCTATTTTTGACACTAGAGGAAAACTGTTTCGGCTGTATTGTTTTTTTATCCTCATGTCAGTTAGAGGATTGTCTCATCCGCGAATGGACCACCCCAAATTTGGTTAGTGACCGCCCCCTCTCACCGAACGAGATGTCTCTTAATTGACAACTCGAAACGGGGGTTGCATTCCAGAGGCACCTGGAAAACAAATGGCGTGGAGTATTGTAAATACAAAGGAGTCGAAAAAGGCTTGAAGTTATATCAAAGAGAAACATACTAATTCGTTTCTTTTACAAATGCATTAAGATAACCTTATCATACTTCAGGTATTGGCCTGTAACACATATCTTTTGTTATTACCATTTTATCACATGACATGACAGCATTTTGACACACAAATTCACATCCAAAGCGTGCTGTCTTGGTTGTTCGAAGTTTTCGAATATAAATATTAGATCGTCAATTTATATCATTACTTAATCCCTAAATTGTCGAAGTTATAGAACTCAATCCGAAAAGGGTCACCTTGCCCGAGCGAGAGTAAGTTCACCAAGTTATATCTCTTAGTCAGAAAACAGATACTGTAGTCATATCTCACCTCCCAATTATGTCACCAATGTTAACCACTTACTCTTTTCGCTTTTATATTGTGAGGTCCCGTTCGTTAGCCCTACATCTCACTGAAATTTATGATAAATTGTTTTTTTTTTTTGGAAAATTATGGTGAAATTTAACAGTATTGACACACACGAGATTAGCTTGGCCTTTTTGATCCTTATATCATCTGATAACCCAAAGATTTGAGAAAGATACAACATAACTTATCTAGTTATTAGAATACGTAATATAACGAGAATTTTCTACAATGTCTCATGTGCATTTCAGAAAAGGCATGTACACTAGACTAATAGATACTTTTATTTATTGATAAGATCAAATAGTTTCAAACGAAGATAGTATTGTAAACCCACCTCAGTAGAACCATCTGACTGTTTTTAATCTTGGTGATAAGTTGAAAGAACTTACCAGAAAAATCTTTATGGAATAAGCTTAGGCCCACCCTTCTGTTTATATCACTTCGTCATTTGCTTCTTAAGAACATACTGGTTGATTATTGAGATTTATATTTTTTACATTTAGCATTTGTCAAATGTTAAACATCAGTACTTAACTAATAATTAAAGAGTTTAGCACTCCACAAGTTTTAAAGCCACTGGTTCATATTAATTAGTTATTAATGTAGGCGATAAGCTGTTTCTAATAGCTTGTAGATTTTTCCGGTTTGTTGACGTTCAACATGTATATTATATCATGAAGAGTCAAGAAGCACATTCTGACTAGTTGAGTTGCTTGTTTCCCGTTCCGTGTGTTGGCTTTTTCATAGTTGTTAAATTTTAATCAATTACTACGAATAACGGACGAGATATAGCGTCTAGGCGCTGGAGGGAACAATACCGTGATGGTAGGTATCTTAGAACCTGTCGTGATGCGGATAGGGCGTGTGTGTACATCAAAAGGATCATTATGTGTCGAAAAATATCTGCGTTTGTATTTTTTTTCTACTTTCTCTATGAGATTTTAAGGTTAAGTCCATTAATTAAACTGATGTCGCAGATATATGATGTGTCTAGAGATTGATGACAATCGGATAACCATGACATGACGATGTACCTTAGTGGTACTCCACCATTACAATACATAGATTAAACATGAAAGTTACTAATAAAGAGAAAACTATCTCAGATGGAGTGAATGTTAACACCATATATTAAATGAAATTACAAATTCGTTATATTCATTTTATATTATATAGGGCATTGATTGACTGTATTAATATCATTCTTCTCTTCCCATTATCATTAATGTTATCTTTGTCTTTTTATTGTTTATTATGCCTATAACGAATATTTTTATTCAGAATATCTGATTTTTAATACTTTTTTTCTCCTTTATATATTTACTTAGCTAGGTCATAGCACGTGCTATTTCGTTGTAGAAAATGTACCAGCAAAAAAACTCCTTCTATTCCACCATTTGACCGGCATAAATGTACTATCTGTTGTGAAGAGTAATCCACTCGGAGTCACATCGAGAAGTACGAAAAGATGATCTGTGACGCATTGTTTTATTAAGAAGTGTTGAATGTGACAATAAAATTGCCTAACTTCCGGAGACAGTCATCGAACATTAAAATATTGAGTTAATAATTATACATCCTCAATTCATTCCTCTTTAATGTCGAACAGTGCTTGGTTTTCATCTATTATTGTTGTTATGTTGTTCATAGCTTACAAAAATCTCAAAATCATGTTTTTAAGTAACGTATTATTCTTTATAGAAAAGACGTTGAATAATATATACAGTTGAGGCATGGACTTTGTAAGAAACACGCAGTGAAATGAAACCATGACGTTTATCACTTAAGAGCATTATACCTATATCATTGGATATTTTCCTTGAACCTGATTAGCAAGAATTCCACATAATATTTTGACTGCCCCCCCCCCCACACCGCACCCGCGTCACTTGTAATAATAATAAAACCTACCCTTAAGTTAGCCTGTATGCTGTGTGTGCATGCAAAAGTTCATTGAATAACACGCGCTTATGGAAATAACTTGTTGCTACACAACCCGTAGTTGCACGTTAATGAGACTTACATCTTTTCAATAAATATTTTATTGTTATATTTTACATTAGCCTGAAAAGTATTATCGTTTGTGCCTTTTTTATTGTTATATGTCTATTTTAAAATTCCCGCCAATCCTCTTGGGGAAATGTAGCCTCTGGCCTCCATGGAAAAAGCATTTAGCTACAGTTAATTTATAGATCGTATTAGTAACGAGTCCATTATTATTACGTTACGCACACACCATGTTCCATAATCCCGTAAAATGACAAAAAATGAGTATAAAACGTGCAAATTAAAAAAAAAATGACTAGATAACCCAAAGTACTTTATTGATTTTTCTCTTGAGAAGAATAAAAAACATCAAATTTCGTCAAACAATAATTATACGTTGTTCAAATCTAAAACAGTTCATTAATTTACATATTTTTAACAAATCCTCGTAAGTAATCGTTTTTTATTCCATTCCCCAAACCAACGCTTGATTATTCGTCTTTGCAGTTAGAACACAGTCATCAAATTAATAATTTTAATGCTTTTTATTAGGGATTAAACAGTAAAATTGTAAATAGTTTTCCAGGAGACAGAAAGTGTTATAGATATGTTGAATTTAACGGAAAGTTCAAT
>CAJDSM010108887.1:0-10642 GCA_903981925.1 Ostrea lurida
TTTTTTTTTTAAATTGTGGTTTTCTCATCTGTTCAGAAATTTTGTGTTTAAAAAATTGAGGGGCACAAACCCACTTGTCCCCTCCCCCCTATACCAAAAACAAAGGGGGGCGCATGCTCCCCCCCCCCCCTGTCTTACGCCCGTGCAAGCTATTTCTTCACTTCTGTTTAAATATATGTTCTTCGAACCGTTCACTTTCATTCAATCGTTCGTACTCAGTATACGTCACTGGGTATAACTATACGTCACTAAAAAGTTTTAATTTTGGGGTCTGAACAATTGTATCTGGATATTAAAAGCAAACATTTATTATAAAGTTCACTAAGAATACACCATCTATCGCTATAGGTTAGTTCTTCAACAATCCATATTCTATATCTGCGTTGTGTGCTTAGGCGGAACCGATTCACCAAAAACCCATCAATCGGACTGTGTATATCCTACTAATTAGTCGAGGTTTTTTTCTCCTGGAAAGGCCGAGTGATGTTCCGATTGTATGTAAGTGGAAAGTTCTCTGAAAAGAGATTCCTTTGATATTTTTGGCCAGCCACAGTCGGGGGTCAAAATTATATACCCTACCCAAGAGACTGCTGACCCTTTGAAGGGGTCAGCTGGCCACATGGGGGTTAAGTTAGGTCCCTTTGGGGGCCCTGTCACAAATAAGGGACCTGTAACCCCAAAGACTCCAGAGTACCAAGTCTTAGAAAAAAGGGTGGCCAACATTTTTCTGATGTTTAATCCAATACCTGACATTTGGAAAGAAATGAGAATTTTTTTTGGTATAGGTAACGATAGATTAGGTAAAAACTCCTCGAAAGGGACTTAAATGAAACACCTACCAGGCGCTGAGCATGGTCCAAATTTTGCAGCCCTTCACCGGTAAAGTGAGTGAAATATTTCCGGGAGAGGACGTTAAACAAAATCATCGAAAAGAAATCACTAGGTGGCGCAAAAGATGGGAGAGATTATAACCCAAAATTAGAAGCCGTATAACTCTTCATGCACCCTGGATTCTATATTCTCACATTATCACCAGTGTGAGACCGACTTTTCAATCTCATACTGCTGATACGTCATTGATTGTGACGTCATATAGACCAATCCACACTTTGCGAAAGTTGCGTCCCTTTGCGGGGTCAGCCATAGGTCAATCGAGTAAAAGTAAAAATTTCCTTCTTTATCCTACCAAACGAAAGATATTAAAACTGTGTATCATAGCGAACTATTAAGATTTCACACAATTTTCTGGGTTGCATAGTGGCCGTGGGGAGAAGGGGCCTGTCAAATTTTTTTAAACCTTTTACTCTCGGAATTTCACGTCATTGGAAGCAGTGACTTATTCAATATCATAATGAAATTATTATTAACATAATTAATTTACCTTGTTCAGATGCTGGACCAGCAGTAATAGTATATGTTACATGTAAACGCGATGCATCGTAAATAGCTAAATCTAACTCAGTCAAAACAATTTAACTGAATTGTAATATGCTATGTACAGCAGAAGATAATGGTCTTGATTGACTGACTGAGTCCCGCCATCATTCAGAATTGTGTTTTTTTATTTAAATTGTGGTACTTTCTCATCTGTTCAGATTTTGTGTGTTTAAAAACTTGAGGGGCACTAACACCACATTTGTCACCTCCCCCCTCTACCAAAAACAAAGGGGCCATGCCCTCCCCCCCCCCCCTGTCTTAACGCCCGGTGCGAAGCTATTTCTTCACTTCCGTTAAATAATTTCCTCTTGACAACCGGCTTCCACTTTCATCATCGCTCGTGACTCAGTATACGTCACTGGGTATCACTATACGTACTGGTAACAGACACGGTTACTATTCATAAAATAGATAAAAAGTTTTTAAATTTTTGGGGTCTGAACATTGTATCTGGATAATTAACAGCAAAACATTTCACTTTATAAAATTCACTAAGATACACATCTATTCGCTATAGGTTGTTCTTCCAATCGATCTATATTATGCATCATTGCGTTGGTGCTTAGGCGGGAACCAATCACCAACCCATCAATCGACGGTGTACTTCCTACTAAATACGTCCGAGTTTTTTTCCGGAAAAGCCCGAGTAGTTCCGTTTGTAATGTAGTGAAGCAGTATTGAGGAGATGTCTTTGATATTTTTGGCCAGGCCAAGTCGGCCGGGGTAATATTATATACCCTACCAAGAGACTGCTGGACCGCTTTGAGGGGTCAGTCTGGCCACATGGGGGTTAACAGTTTACGGTCCCTTGGGCCCTGTTCACGAAATAATGGGACACTGTAATTCCCAAAGACTCCAGAGTACAAGTCTTAGAAAAAAGGGTGGGCCAACATTTTTTCTGATTTTAATTCCAATACTGACATTTGGAAAGAAGAGATTTTTTTTGGTATAGGGTAACGATAGATTAGGTAACAAACTCGCTCGAAAGGGACTTAAATGGAACACCTACCTAGGGCGCTTGAGCATGGTCTCCAGATTTTGCAGCCCTTCACCGGTAAAGTGAAGTGAATATTTCCGTGGAGGAGTTAAACAACAATCATCGAAAAGTAAATCACTAGGCTGGCGCAAAAAGATGGGAGAGATTATAACCAAATTGAGAGCCGTATAACTCTTCATGCACTCTGGATTCTTATTCTCACATTTCACCAGTGTGAGACCGACTTTTCAATTTCATACTGCTGATATGTCATTGATTGGACGTCATATAGACCAATCCACACTTTGCGAAAGTTGCGTCCTTTGCGGGTCGAGCCATAGGTCAATCGAGTAAAGTAAAATTTCTTCTTATTCCTACCAAACGAAGATATTAAAACTGTGTATCATAGCGAACTATTAAGATTTCACAACAATTTCTGGGTGCCCCACCTTGGGGCATTATTGTAGTGTTAACTCAATTAATATAAAGAGTCTAATCTCAAAGATACAGATAGAGAAGTTCCAAAGGCCAGTGTAGGGAAATGTGACTATTACTCGCAAGATGGCGGCCAAGGGACGTAACTTTCGCAAAGTGTGGATTGGTTCTACTATTTATTTCTATATGATTACGCAGCTCAGTGATGCAAAATGTTTTTATATTTTTTCATTTAATTTCATTTGAATATGGCTTTCCTGGTGGACAGCCTTGATTTTTTTTAGTTTACACTTACAGTGTAAACCATTTTTGGGTATGTTCTTTCTGTCTGTACCCGTGGGGTCCGGGTTAGAATTCAATAGGTCCCCACATCCCCTTGCGTGTCGTAAGAGGCAGACTGAATGGGGCGGTCATTCGGATGAGACCGAAAAAAACAGAGTCCGTGTCACAGCAGATGTGAAGATCCCCTCCCTCAAAGGCCTGAGAGCCGAGCTTAGGCCTAATTTGCAGCCCTTCACAGGCATGGGTGTCGTCTCCATATCGGTGAAATATTCTCGAGTGGGACGTATAACAAAAATAATCAATCTTGTGACAATTAACGAATTTTTGGTGATCAATCCTGCGCTACTTTATACGGTTTGTCAATGATTTCCAAAATTAAAACAAGAGCAACCCCAACGTTCATTCGGCCCGGCACTGATTTTTTTTCGGGCAAAATGCACCGATAATGGGTGCTTTCCCCTCCCAAAAATGGTAATTTCTTTTCCATCATACATCTATTCCCCAGTTTCAAAATGTAGATTCTGAAGAATTGTAAACAAAAAGTCACATATATTAATTAATTTTTCGGAACAAAGAGACAATACGGGTGTGTTTTTTTTCAATCCATGTTTTATTCCCAAAAACTCCTGCACATGCTAGAAAGGTTTGTTGACTGAAACGGATATACAATGGAGGTATCGTCATTTTTATGTACCCCCCCCCAATTTAGATAATGTCCGGCTAGTCTTTTTTCCCAATTCAAAGGGAGGGGGTTGGGTAGTTCTAAAACACACACACAAGAAAAAAAAAAAAAATCACTGGCCCATCATGATACAGATTTCTAGTGTGGGGTTCATCATTCAGCAGAGTTAGTACCTGTCTCCTGTTTAACAGCTAATTTATTACATGCTAATGACGACTACAAATCATGCCATCCTTCCACTTGGCATTAGGTGCATGAGGTCGATAAGCTCTGATGGTTCCTACAACGCCAAATAACAGTTTGATGTTGTGTGTCTACAAAGATTTTCTTATAAGCTTGATCTTTGACCCTTCGAAAGACAAAAGGCATCTCCTCCATCATGCGAGATCATATCACAACTTGTACTACTAGTTGTAAGATCCTGGAGCTTACGGTTCTAGTCTGTATCCTGACTACGTGATTCCCTACTAAGTGACAGCTAACGAACCTTGACCTTTGACCTAAACGATCTTTGAAGAAGAATAGGAGTCCTTCCAATCGAAACTCTTACGACGTGGACCTTTGACAAACAACTGGCAGTATACTTTCCTATCATCGGTGATCAACTGTACCACAGTTGGTAAGACTCTGTGAGCTTACGGCCGGTCTGTATCCTGCCTACAAGGTTTTTTTCCAACTTACTATTCGTGACACAAATTCCTCGACCTTCCGTTCAAAAAAACATAAAGGATGATATCTCTATCCACTCCTTCTTCTGTTTCGATTGAGATTTGAAATCAAGTTGTAAACAAGTTGTTATGATCCTGGAGATTACGGTTCGCAGTCTGGTTATACTGCTAGAAGGTTTCTTCTACGGTGAACTGACTTGAACCTCACGACATTGAAAAACAATAGTGTTCTTCCTTTCATCACGGCTGATCAATGTACTAAAGTTGTAAGATCCTGGAGCTTACGGTTCGATCTGTATCGCTACGGTTTTCCCTCACTAACGTGACACTATTGCACCTTGACTCCGACCTGAAAAAAAAAACGAATAGGTGTGCTTTCCTTTTACTCATGGTGAAGCAATTGTAATTCCCCTCCACCAAGTTTGGTAAGACCTGGAGCTTACGGTTCGATCTGCTATTCCCGCCTACAAACGTTTCTACTACTACATGACACTTGAACCTATTTCTTGAAAAACGATAGGCCGTCTTCCTCTCATCATGGTGATAACTTGTACCAAGTTGTAAGATTCCTGGAGCTTACGGTTCAGTCCTCAAAGCCCGGACGACAGACGGACGACGCTATAACATAATACGTTCAGTCTCTGACAGCGTAAATAAAAAATTCGTCGCAGCTAGGTAGTTAACTCGGCTGTCGTAAGCTGGTGTGCCTGGGTGATATTAGAAGAGTGTGCATAAGATGAATTAATTTATTGCTTTTACGTCGACCGAGAATATTTCACTCATATGGGACGGTCACCAACTGCGGTGAATGAGCGATGCGTAGGATAGCACTCGCTGGAGTGCAGTTAGTCGGTAAAGTATGGGTGGATGAATTGTGGACGGTGACGATTGCAATTGATTATCTACTGTTTTACGTCCCAGTACTGGCATCGAGAAGGTCTCACTCATATGGGGACGTCACTATGGCCGCAGTGGGGGGCTGATCGTGACGCAGAGCGTAGTGTAGACGTTCGATACTAGTTAGGGACGAACACTGTAGTACGCTGTACCACGTTCTCAATAACGATAGTACTCACGAGCCCGCCCCTGGCGCTCTTCCCACGTCTTTCAGGTTTCACCGGGCATTGGTGGATGACTCCATTATATGAAGTGAAATATTTCTCGGTGGACGTAAAACATAAGATAATCGATCAATCCAGACTTCACACTTACGTTGGCCTTGCATTTTTGTATCTTCACTATTCCATTGAGTTACTTCCTTCTTAGTCCAGATGTCTTTGATATAAATGTTTCAACTTTTGCGCTTTGCGCGTCGTGTCAACAGACGTTCATCAAACCACAATACAGTCAATCATGTTGTGCCTTTGTTTTATTAATTGAACGCCCTGTCCAACTTAATTGACCATTTTAGGGATGGAATGTCCTGTTTTAAAGGACTGGAAATAGAGTAACATGGAGCGTACATCTCTCAGTGTATCGTAGGAATAAATGGGAATATGATTAAACTATGATGTACGTGGTTAACAATGATTTCAGAGCAATGTTCACCTATTTCAAGTGTAACCGTGTATTTAGTAATCTTACTTGAGCATTGCATTCTCGTGCATAAACTCTACATATTGGTAGTCTCGACGGCATTCAGGTAGACGCTCGTACGCATATACTAGAGGGTGTTAAATAATTCTTTCGGTGGGACGGGTTTTAAAGGAGTTGTGGCAAATTTCATCTGGTACGTACTACAGAATGGGATTCGGAGTTAGCGAAGTTATTAATTTGGAGGATACTTTGGGAAAATTCATTTCGCAAAGAAGACTGGTAATAGAGACTATTTACTACTAAAATCTATAATCATAATGTATATTCACGAACCCGAGTGCCATATAGCCATGGGCCGAGGCGTGAATATGGGTGAACATGCAATGAGCAGTGGTGCTCGATGGTAGATCATAGATCTGTGATTTGGTATTATATTCATTTATCATACTCCGCTGAGCCATGCTAAGAATTTCCATCTATAAAACCCATTCCGAACTTTGAGCGGTAAGAATGCGAAATTATTAATGACCTCGACAAACCTACACCAATTGCAAACATCAATTACCTTACAGCGAATGAACATTGATTTAGGCACATCGGACAATCTACACAGAAGAAATAAAGCACGTGCTTTCATACAAACCTTACCCAGAACTGGGAAACACATTAATGGTTATTTGAGGAAGCCTCTCGAGCACGTCTAGGTGCATGCTCCCAGCGGTAGATTCTTGTAATCATCGAAACTTTTTTTTCAATTGAAAGTAACATCGACTTGTATCTCTTGTCACAGCAAGCCGCATCACTCTCAGCCACAAGACGAAGGAGCTCACACGGAGAATCAGTCCTGCGCGACTGCTCCCGACTCTGCCATCCCTGTCCTCAATCCACGGATCTGCACACAGGCCAAACCGTGGTCATGACGCTGCAGAACCGCTCCCTGGAAGGAAACTGCTTCTTCTAGACATGCAGAATAGTTCGGCGACGGCTTCAAAGAAGAACCTTGCAGACGGGTCCTGGACTGAGCTGCGAAAGCAGTAGAACTCTGGAGGTACAAAAAAGGTCGACCGTTAACATTGTGTCAACGTAAATCATCCAAATCCAACCAAAAAAATACAAAATCGAGTGAGGGCACAAACACACTCACAAAGTGAAGGTAGGATCAGGTGCCATGGATGGTAAGCATTCCTCTGCTGACCGGTCACACCCGCCGGTGAGCCCTTAGTGAATAAAGTAAACGGGATTACCAGTAAATCTAGTAGGAAAATGACATGTCTAACAAAGGGTATGAAACAATCAGTCAACATATGAACTTAGTAGATAATTTGGTAATCGCTACAATGCATTATACGCGACCGTAGAATTTGCGGAAATGATGACTTCAAACGAGATTCGTTATAAACCTGCAAACTTCACTTATTGGTTAGTTAGTTGACCCTCGCTTTTAAAAAGTCCTCATACGCATAGCATGCCTCTGGCGTATTCGAATCAACCTGGGGATATACAGCCACATAAGCAGGTGATAGTGGTATTTAATACAATCAGAAGGGGAAGTTTGACGATTTGCAAAGTTTAAGTCATAGCTTATATCAATATAATGTGTTGTCAGTCTGCATTAGAGTCAATGTTAATTGTTATTGTAAAATAATCCAAATATGAAGCAGATAATGTCAGATTCTGTGGTGTCCCTTTATCATCGAGTTCCTTTTGGGATATATCAAATGGACACTAATTGTGAAAAATTATGATTGTTAATTGATAACTACATCATCTATATACCTATATGTAAGGTTGACGGACACGGCAAAGTTTTTTTTGTTTGTTATCCCGTAAACAGTTTTCTGGTACAATTCTGCTTCATTGAAATATAAAAATAAGTCTGCCAATAAAGGGGCACAATTAGTTGCCCATAGGAATACCTACGGATTGTTTGGAAGGACCTGGTTCCAAAGATTACATAAAATACTATCTATAAGAAACCCAAGCATGCTCTAATATCCTACTTCAGAGTCTTGTGTGGGGCAATAAGAGTAGTTTTCTAACAAGATATGTGTCTTGTTTCCCAACCGCTAAAAATTGTATTTTCGGTGCCGTTTTTGTTTAAAAAGCGCAATTATTATAATCTGAAAAAGCCTAGATTTTAATTTATCATGAGGAATCGGTGTGTAAAAGTGTGGAGAAATCATGACGTTTTGAGCAGTCCAATATTTGGAAAAATTCTCGTGATTTTAAGGTTTTATCAAAGCTCTTAAGAGTTTTTAAGAATCCACATCTGATTGACGACCCTTCTGGAATATGTAGTGGCAATCGGATATCACTCGGCCTTTTCCGGAGAAAAAAACCTCGATGTTAATACGCTCGCCCATTTCGTCACATGAAATTAGTCACATGATCATAACATCTGAAAATTGTTGAACAATGAAGGGACGTTCCTAGGAATAAAATATGTTTTCCGTGTTACAAAGTAGTAGATAACTTTTTACGATTTTACTTACTTGTTATCGAAAGACCTCACTTTGCCGATCGCCTAAGCTTAAAAGATAACCCTTACAGTGGCGTAGCTGGGCTGAAAAAAAAATAGTTTGGTGTGTGGTGTGGGGGGGGGGGGGGGGGGGGGGGCACAAATAACTGATAGGCCGGGCTTAATAAGTGGGGGGGGACCTCAAGTTATAGAATGCAGAGCAATGAGATAGAAAGATGTTTAGATGGGGTGGGGTGGGGTGGTGATTACGCCTAAACACAGCGATTCTATCAAATAATGTGACCATCCGTATTCAAAGGTCAAGATAGTCCAGAGACTCTGCCCGATAGTTTACAATTAGACGTCATTGATGTTGGCCGTGGGAGAAGGGCTGTCAAATTTTTTAAACCTTTACTCGGAATTTCACGTCATTGAGCAGCTGACTTATTCATTCAAGATGAAATATGAAGTTTTAAAAATTAATTTACCTCTTGTCAGTGATGCGTGGACAGCAGTATATATATGCTACTGTATACGATGCATCGTAAATAGCTAAATCTAACTCCAGTCAAAAATGTATACGAATTTGTAGAAAAATATGCTATGTACATGCAAGAAATAATGTCTTGACTGCTGAGTATCCTGCCTATTAATTTGTTCTTTTTTTTAAATTTGTGGTTTTCTCATCTGTTCAGAAATTTTGTGTTTAAAAAATTGAGGGGCACAAACCCCCTGTGTCCGCCTCCCCCTCTACCAAAAACAAAGGGGGGGCGCATGCTCCCCCCACTGTTCTTAGCCCGTGCAAGCTATTTCTTCACTTCTGTTTAAATATTATGCTTCTTCTGAACCGTTCACTTTCATTCAATCGGTCTTTCGTACTCCAGTATACGTCCTGTATAACTATCGTCACTGGGTAACAAGACAACCGGTACATTCAATAAAATAGATCAAAAAAGTTTTAATTTTGGGGTCTGAACAATTGTATCTGGATATTAAAAGCAAACATTTATTATAAAGTTCACTAAGAATACACCATCTATCGCTATAGGTTAGTTCTTCAACAATCCATATTCTATATCTGCGTTGTGTGCTTAGGCGGAACCGATTCACCAAAAACCCATCAATCGGACTGTGTATATCCTACTAATTAGTCGAGGTTTTTTTCTCCTGGAAAGGCCGAGTGATGTTCCGATTGTATGTAAGTGGAAAGTTCTCTGAAAAGAGATTCCTTTGATATTTTTGGCCAGCCACAGTCGGGGTCAAAATTATATACCTTACCCAGAGACTGCTGACCTTTGAAGGGGTCAAGCTCGGCCACATGGGGGTCAGTTAGGTCCCTCTTGGGGCCCCTGTCACAAATAAGGGACTGTACCCAGCCCAGAGTTACTAAGTCTTGAGAAAAAAGGGTGGCCAACATTTTTCTGATGTTTAATCCAATACCTGACATTTGGAAAGAAAATATGAAGAATTTTTTTTGGTATGGTAACGATAGAGTTAGGTAAAAATCTCGAAAGGGACTTAAATGAACACATTAATCCAGGCGTGAGCATGGTCCAAATTTTGCAGCCCTTCACCGTAAAGTGAGTGAAATATTTCGGGAGACGGATCGTCTAAATACAAAATCATCGAAAGAAATAACTAGGCTGGCGCAAAGAATGGGAGAGATTTATAACCCAAAATTAGAAGCGTATAATCTTCATGCACCCTGGATTCTATATTCTCACATTAGTCACCAGTGTGCAGACCGACTTTTCAATCTCATCTTGCTGATACGTCATTTGATTGTACGTCAATATAGACCAATCCACACTTTGCGAAAGTTGCGTCCCTTTGCGGGGTCAGCCATAGTCATCGAGTAAAAGTAAATTTCCCTTCTTTATCCTACCAAACGAACAGACTATTAAACTGTGTATCATAAGCGAACTTTAAGATTTCACATGAACACAACTTTTCTCTGGGTTGCCCCCTTTGGGGCATTATTGTAGTGTTACTATTCAATTAGATATAAAGAGGTCTAATCTCGAAAGAATACAGATAGAAAGTTACAAAGGCCAGTGTAGGGAAAATGGTGGACTATTTACTCGCAGATGTGGCGGCCAAGGGCGTAACTTTCGCAAAGTGTCGATTGGTTTATAATTTTCTATGATTTACGTTCACAGTGATGCAAG
>CAJDSM010108894.1:1578-20829 GCA_903981925.1 Ostrea lurida
TGGGTTTAACCGGAAGATATATGAAAGCTATATCTTGTATATACGAGTTATGAAATACTACGAATTATTACGGCGGTGTTATATCTACAAGAGGGTGATCTGGCTATTGAGGAATAGGATATTTAGAATTTAGAGTAACAAATTTTCCAAATAGATAACGGTCTAACATGCTGCTTATGCGAGTCAGCAAGATCTATTTGTTGATGAGACATGCTGCCTTGGTTGTTCGGCACGGAGTTAAGGGCCTCACTCTCGGTAGAGCGTGAGTTTTTGAATAATGACCGCCCTCGCGTGTAATGGGATTATTGCCAGGCGGAAAATTCGTCACCGAAAAGAACCATTATTTTACATTAGAAGCCATTCTCGGTTTGTCTGGCCCGTCATGCTAATTTTGTGGTTAGTGGAGGGATTTTTTTCCATCTGTATTGTAAGAAAAAACTGTTAACGTCGTTGACGGGCTTACTTTTAAATTATCTTTGTATTGTAAATTCAAAGGAGTTGAGTATCAGATGCAACATTCTATGCAGTGATACCTTATTATTTTATGTTCAAACGCGCGTGAGATGGACAAGTATTTAGGGCTTTTGAATCTTACGATTAAGACTAGAGTGTGACAAAGGACTTGTATACACTGGGGTGCTATGATCTACTTTTTGGAACTATGAGCGAGGAAAGATGATGGGAATTTAGAAATGCTATCTATCTGAGTTTTCGATAGTTATTAAATGGCGTTTGTTGACTGTCAGCCACTTGTCTTGCATCACACGAAACTGATAAAAATCAGGTTAAATATGGATAGATGTAAGATTGAGTACTCTCCATATTGTGATATATTTCGGATAACTCTATTTTATCAGATCTACTGTGAAGTTATCTAATGTAATATAAATACATGTGTGATACTAAAGAACGCTCCTTTACACATATTTAAAGCATCTAATTGTATATCTGAAAATACAGACGTGAGATATGAATCTCATAGTGGTGACCTTATGAAACTTGGACTATTGTAACATCTATCACACACTTTATCTAAAAACTTAAGCTATTCCCAATATAGCAGGCTATTCGCTTCATATGATAATTTTCTGGAAATACTCCACAGGAGATATTGGCGTCATTGTGAGTCATTTGACTGATTAATAGGCTTTTAAGAAATATATAAGACTCACGGGATGTCGTTGATTGGGTGAGATCTTTCGTACTAAATTGCTTTTAATTGAGAGTGATACTACGAAGAACACTTATTTATATTCATACTGCAGGCTCCTCACTCAGTTGACTCGATAGGACCTTCATCATGTTTCGTTTGTTAGCGCTACATTTATGCACTCAATAATATTTTACTGTGTTTTTATGTTCGGGATACTGATCAATATTTTTTCTCATATCACTAGGGGAGTATGAGTTGCTGTTCCCATTTACAGAGTATTGGATTTATATTAGACATATAGTCTTTATTGGGTGTACCTTCAAATCAACTAGCACCCTAACCTTCACTTGTGTTGTTATGTATATTTACCTTGTATTTAGACGAAGAAGCGTGAGTGGGTTTGAGGAGAGCTTGTAAGCTCTTCATTTTTATCATTAACTTATGGGTATTCTTTTAACTGTTTTTTCTTTGGAGGAAATGGACGTCTATCTGATGTGATTGTTTTGTAACGTAAAAATTATGGTTTACTAACTTTTTACTGACATTATGTAGTAATCTTTCTGTTTTTTCTTTCTGTATGAGTTTTATTTTATGGTCACATTCCTAAAGTATTCGACGAAGACATTTGTATGTTACCTACTTGTTTTTTAATTGCCTTCTGTTTTCTATTGGGAAGTAATTTCATCTGTTTTGTTTTTTTTGTTTGTTTGGCTAGTACTTTTGAAACCTCTTATGGAGAGACCATTTTGAGCTACGTTTACACGAATTTTTGGACTATTTTTTCTAGAAATCACATCTTTGATATCATAGGGCTCATAAAACTTTTCTAATCTAGGAATTGATAAATGAGGAACTGGAACTTTGTGGTTCAATAACGCTAGTCAATTCCCATAGTTGAGGAAAAATTGCTCACACTTTATTTTGTTGTAAAAAGATTTAAATAATTCTTTGTATTGAAGATATAAGTGGGGGGAACTAATGAGCCTGACAGAACTGTTGATTAAGCTATATTATAAAATTTAGTTTCAGAAGGAAAAATAAACACTGAGAGTTTTTTTTTCTATTGCTGATCAATACAGCGGTGAGGCTATAATGATGCGAGTATCCTCTGGGCTAAAGTGCCCCTGATACAAGTAATAATTACTAACGTGCTGGATTGAGCATCTCCATGTCGATAGCCGATAGTGGGCAATGGCTATAATTTACTTCTCAATGATACAATTTGGTGTAGACTTGGCTTTACCCTCTGATTACATTTAGTCTCATAATGAGCTAAAGCACCTGATTCACACCTTCGTTATCATAACATTTTATACAATATCATAAGAGATTGCTTATTGAGTCTAACACATAGCTGAACAAGAATTATCATGCTCTGTCATTAATTCAACATTTCTTCTTAAAATCACAAGTCAAATAAGCCCTCACAGAACAGTCAGATGCTATCTACGCCGATTATAGTTATCCCTTGAGGTTTTGAAAACAGTCTACGACAAATATAACTAATTTGGTATTATCATTTCCTTAATATATTAAATGTATAATCGCTCTTTACAATACTTCTTCTGTACTTATACACACAAAATTACGCTTAAGTTGGTGTTTACATAACTCTAGTGAATCTCATTGTCATTTGAGAATAAAGTTTTTAATATCACCGCGCCGTCAAACACGTGCTGCTACCCCAGACGTAGCTTTCTTAAAACAACATACGATGCGCTAACCCACTTCGTACGCATTGTACTCCTTTGATTTATCGTAGGTGTGTTTCACGACTCGCACTACATTGATACAGAAAGCAGCTAGAGATTTTCTTGGTATAATAATTGGTTTTTAAAATAATAACGCGCAGTATCAATCCTTATCGTGTGCTCTTTTGAATTACGATATCGGTTCAATATATTTGTTCAGATACGAGACTATATAAAATTTTTGTTTGACTAATGCGTCACGAGATTCTAATAATAGAGAAAACAAGCGCTACGAAAAAAGCCGTGGCCATTGGCTGCTTAACAATATGAGTCTTGTTACCAACTTATCTGAGAATATATACTACTCAGATTGCTATCTTGGTTTGATGTTAAGCTACCACGTTCTGAAGCTTGAAAAGGGCCTCAACGCGTAGGAAGCTTAACTATTCGAGTCGCCTTTTTGCTATAGACCACAGGTCAGGTGCTTGACACACACATGTATTATCGATTAGAACTTCCTGTCTGTCCCGAGCAGACGCCTGTCCGTATGTCGCGTCACTTTCGAAGTTATGAACGGCGCGCGTTGTCACTGTCTGGTTTAATACCTGATAATTATAGAGCTATCTTATACATCTTCATATCTGAGAAGAGGACACGAGATGCGTAAACCAAGGACCGTATCATTTGCTTTCAGATGTATAACCCAACGCTAGGGGATGATTCATAAAGTGGTCGCGACGTCTAACTCAAACTTGACCTGTATGATTAGACACTTGACCGCTGTAACGCACACCACTAGTTCCTGGCTCACAAACTGATAAACACATAGCTCACTTTCATCTCAAAATGGAACGGTAGCGGTGGGGTTAAAGGGGCTTTTCAGAAGGGTTAGAATTACTCTAATATGACAAAATGTGCACGTAAGCGATGACACCGTATGGCAAATGGACCTCATAGAGAACTTGCGAGTTGAAACAAACAAATTCCTCGGTAATTGCGAGTTTCGTGTTACAACATGCTGAGGGGCCTATCCATTAAACGCTGACTACATTGTCCAAAGGTGGAGATAAACATATTCAACGAAAATTGCAACAAAAAGGGCAATGGGCGTGAGATGTCAATTTCTCACAAAAGTCGAATTTCTTCGCATTGTAACCACTTTCGCGCATGGTTATAATAATAATGACATATATTCTAGACAACTGCACTATTCCTTATGAAATATTCTTAGGTTTGAGATAATAATGTGTATATTGAGATTCGGAAAATGTGGTTAGTGTCCCAGAACATCTTTTGTCAAGAAAGCAAATAATCAAGTGGAGAACGAAGAATCTTTACGTATTGTAAGTAACCTTCACAGGAGTGTTCCCTTACAGTCAATAAATTGAAGCCGCACCTTCGGAAATATTTTGGATCAAAATAACAAGCATATACGTTGGTGGTGGGTGACGCAGAACAAGATAGGGCGAGATCACGATAGTAGTATTTTTCTGAACACTATGTGAAGTTTTAGTAGAAAATCTTTAAAAATCATTCGTCTGTCTTATAACCATTGGGGCCAAAGAAAGCATGAAATTTATATCGGAATGCGGGCATTATATACAGGATCTCATTATTGTCCCTGATATTATCGGCAGCTTACGATTCAAGTTTGTTCAAATTCTGACAACCAGTTACGAGGAGGTAATGCTTTAACTCATCCGAAGGTCTCTGAAACATGAAATAAGATTATTCATACGGAATTAACATTACGTGAGAGTTACGAGTTACTCGCGAGGAAGATGTAAAAGAAAAGATTGAGCGCAATGAAAATAAGATTTGAGGGTTCATGTTCATAGATTTGAACAATGCAACCTTAGCAAACACAGGTATAGTTTATTTCGCATCCTAATAAGAGATTAATCAGTTAAGATTTAAGAAAAATCCAGGTAGGATTTCCATAATTATATGATTGCATAGATGGCAGTATGTTAAAAGGAGTAAATAAATTTTCACTTTGAGAACCATGAAACCTTGTTATATCAGAGAACATTATCGTTGAAGTCATAACTATTTAAAAAAATCTATTGATCTATAACGAAAAGGCATGGTACAGGATATTTCTCGGACAGTGCTTGTGCTTTTATCCGCACTAAGTCGAGTCCTTTCGCTGGTACTCTTTTATTATTGTCTATATGTGGAATTGTAGCCAATTAATATCAAGCATGGTACTATTAATCTTCGACTGATGCGTCACCGTAGCCGTTTCTTGTGCCATCGGATTGTACAAATCAGATAGATGTGATTTTTTAATCATGTATAATCATACCGCATCTGAATGATACGACGGTTTAGTTGTTTATATTAACGTATTATCTGAATCAATTAACTAATTGGTGACCTACTATGGATAAAAAAATAAAAAAAAATCCACATACTCTTGCTCAGTGAGACGGATGTTAAATTGCAAATCTTAATCCCATACTTTCTCTGTATATGGATAATAACTTCAAAATAAAAACATGTGTCAACACAGTCATTTATTCGAGATAATACTGAGCAACCACTTATGTACTCCAATTGGTTGCCCTAGTCTGCCTGGCTCACAATGGTCGGATTCCAAGTAAAAGTGGTAAGCAAAATTGAAGCGAGCCTGGTGTGGGTCATGAATTTGAACATTTCATTGCCGATTTAGAGAAATAATTTCTCACCATTATTGGAATAACGTATTAATCGAACTGTGAGCATATCTGCAGAACTGCAAAACTCAAGTAAAAGCCCTTTAACTCCAATTTGTTTATTCCATCATATCGAAAAAAAAGATAGGATTTCTCAGGCGTTTATGGTGTGACCACCTTATATCCTCTCAAACTCATGGCTCATAAGAACAAAGATTGGGGTTTTTGAGAAAGAAAATTTTTTTAAAATGAAAATCAACAGTTGCTTAAACACTGAAAAAATCTACGAAATAGATTTTGCAATTTTTAGTTCGTAGATTAAATCTACCCTTTGTGAGTGAGCTGTGGCCTCATAGGTACTCCATTGTATCACTTCAATGAGTTTGAACGAGAACCTTGAATGCTTCAGTCTTCGCCACACTTTCACGAACGGCTAATAACAATGGTGTGTAATGAATGTGTGAACATAGGTTATGTGGTATATTGACAATCTTTGGCTTACACAGCACGGTCTTTTGTTTCTTTTTTGGAAGATGAGAGTAAGTTCGAAATTAAATGGTTAAAAAGTTAAACAGACCTCATACTTCTCACTATTGTTATACCGTAATCTTATGAGCAAAAGACAGGAGCGTGTACATGACGTATTCAAGTTGGAGATCAGGTACCAGCAGCATGAATCAAGGATCCCATGACTCAGGAGAATTGAGGGATCGATTACTGGGCATAGGAGATGCCGTATTCAGAAATATATGCTCATCTCTCTGAGAGCTCTGTCTGAATAAGGGCATCATTATCAGAATTCTCGAGAGGGAGCTAACAAAACCAACGTTGAGAAATATGTGGTAGAGACTTCCAAATCTATTTTTCTTAAATAGTCGACATCACGTTGCAATATTATTACAATTAGAGCACAAAATCAACTTATGAGACTTCTCGACGAAGAAGATTTGCGTAAAAAAGGCTCTCTTGCACTTTGTAAATATGATCGTGTAACAAAAGCTGTAAATGATTACCCGATATTGTGTTTACCAAGTTTGTGGTGAGTAATTTACAGCCTAGCTTTACTTGCAAGCAGCGTTGTGACGGTATCCATAGTTTTGTGTTGCTTGTCAGTTTGTTTTACGTTAAGTAATCTTTATCTAAGTGGGTAACAGGGACGTTAGCTATCTTATATTATGGCAGGCATAGTGTTACAATTAGTCAATTATAAGTCTTTGATATTGGATAGATGGTCTACTAAGAACACGACGGACCGTTATAATTCATCAGGGATAATATGGTTTCATTTGGAACTAATATTTTAGGCAATAATTTATTTTAACATAACAGATTACTCTGGTATGTGACATTGGGGTTGTGATACTATGTAACGGGCGACTCATTCTCACTATGAGAAGTTAATATGATAATATCTCGCTAAGTAGCACAATTACGTGTGTTCAATAATTTCATCGCAGATAAACCTTCTGGCGTAAGAATAGGCAACGCTCGATACGTGCAAAGATTTGCACCATTCTTTTGGGTTTTCAAAATTTATGTGTCACATCAATTTGTAACGTAAGAATGAACCATATCCTCAGCATTGTAACAAACCCGCTCCACTACCCGTACGATAACCGGTAACGTAGTATATATAACACACCGAAAGTTACGGGTTGAACCGCATGCTATACTAGCCTACACGTGTACCAGCTACTTGGCACGATTCCATAATATCAACTTATACTCCATAAACTTTGATCTAGAATGGTAATCTAGTAAAGTTTAAACAGTCACAATCACCAAAGAGTGTTAAGAAGGTCCTTTTGGACATTTATTCTATATCACAAGAGGCGATAGATATAGGGCGAAACAACCGCTCACACAATATAAGTTAACAGGAAGCTTATATTACCTGGGTTTACTTCAACGTTAGCTTCAGATATAACAAACAATTAAGTTAATTATGGATCTCTAATGCCGCAGGTTACATTTTAAGAGCTTAATGAGGATTTACTTCCTCGACATATGCCTTCAGTCTTTCAAAACTAATTCTCACGTGCACTTCACCTCCATGCACACACCAGCATTGTATCATCTGCATCTCTGGTTCGGGTATCTACTGCCAGCTATCATTGTATTGCTCGCATTACCTTCCCACTAATTTCTGTTCAACAAAGATTAACCATATTATCCGTTATAATCCTTATTTTCGCTTTTCGTATTTTTAATGTTTCTGAGGTCTTGTGGCTCCGTGAAAGTGTGAAATCCTTGACAGTGCCCATATTCAATATCCCGATCGATGAAGCGGAGGGGGGGTTGTCGCTCGAGCATTCTGCAAAATTATGAGAAATCTTGTCTCATACACAAATTCTCATCTACGGAGTGGGCGCTAATGCGCCTCCCAGTCTGCACTATCGGAACCCTACGCTCACTTTCCAATAAAGGGAATTAACTACCTCAGGTTTTCTTATAATATTTATTATTGCCAATATTTCAGGAATTCATCTCCTCGAACATCATAGTTATGTTCGCTCTTGATCAATAAACACAGGGTCAGAACGAGATAGTTATCAATCCAATTTAGACTGGATACTTCAGCTCATTATTAATAAGGGACTAAAAGTTTCAATTCCGGACTCATAAATCTACACGACCATGCCAACTAAATACCTGGAACGAACAAGGTGTTGTCACTTAATCTAATAAGCGAACAAAAAGGAGGCTGCTCTTCCGGCATGCACAATGCTATTTGTCTGTTGAAGTGTCATGACCATTGATAAGATACTATAGTAGGATATATTGCTTTTGCCTTCCAATACGAAAACCGTATAAGTAGGGTGGTTTTTTTCATTATCTTCACTATATCGAGATGTTAACATCTACATACCAAAGGTGGTATCATAAAGATTGAGTTGGAGGACTAATTGGAATAACAAGTAATATATTTTATGTATTGTCTGTATTCCATTCTAACACTTCTTAATATTGTGTTATTACCATATAGAAATATTAGAATTAATGATCGAGAAGTAAGTTTTGTTTCAAAATAACAATAAGCAATTGTTTTGTTTTGTTGGTGAAAAGATAACAGCTTAATAGTAGAGGATAGTTGACAAATATGGTATTCTATTTACCACTACGTACTTTTTAGGCGGCTGAGGTTGTAGAGCACAAGTAGAATGAATGTGCAAATTTTTTATTAAAATATGTTGTGGTTGACGAGAGGTGCAACGTATTTTTTAATAAAGCACAAAAAAACAGTTTTTGCAGCGAGTTGTGTCGGCGTAATCGACTTATTCTATGCCTGATTCTTCTATACAACTCTCATAAAACATTACCATTTTGAAACGCAATATAAAAAAAAAGGGAGAAGTTGCCAAGGCTTAGATTCTTCCGGCTTGAAATGACACGCGTTAAGCTCTTGTCAAGCTTTTAAGTCACTGTAAATGTTAAGTCTAATATGGTTTTTGCTCATCCGACAGAGAAAAAGATAAGATAAGAGTATTATAACTCGTAAGAAGCAAAATAAGATTTCTGAAAGAGATGTTGGCAACAAAGGCCCGCTCTGATCTCACCCGTGGTGAGAGTGGCAAAACAATGAGTGAGGTAGGGCTCTCGACTGGATTGAGCGCCAGTCTATACCGTAGAGTGCTGCTATGTATTAATATAGCGTCAACCTGTTTATACAAAATATGATAGACGTCTTAAAATTGATATTGAATCCATTAGACCCCAGCATTCTAACAAGCCATATATGTCAAATTGGTAGTGGTACACATTTAGTAACATGGTTTAGAAGCTTGGCCAATTAAGTTATTATAAATATAAATGCATTAGATTTTTGAAATAATAATTATTCTAGATATATGATTATAATACTGATTAAATAATATAAGCTAAGGATTTTGCTTGAATAGCGTTGTGCCGATCTCAATCAATGGTGATTATATGATAAGTGTCACACGATTACCACTAGTGCTTCATAATACTGCAGGCTTAAGATACCATTCTTTTGGGGATTTGAGGGTTTCTCTAAATATCAAAGACAATAAGACTCTTTGTGAAAAACCAAGAAAATAATAAAGATCTTGGTACCCCATATAAATGCTACGTTACACTAATTCTAATGATGACATTAGCAGTTCATATGAGGATGTATCACATAGTTCATCATGTAATTTAACAGATATCTTTACATAATTGACCAATTACTAAATTCCCTCTATCTGTAATTAGATGTCGAGTATTTCTAATAATAGATGATTAGATGAAAAAGAGCCAAGGGCTTAATTCTGGTATAAGTTATTATGTTATATGCAGCTGGCATGAAAAGTATTAGGTAATGTTAAATTGGTCCTCACAAGCTTATGAAGGTCAAAAAATGTTCATAGTTGTAAATTTATTGTAAGACTGTCTTCATTTATTTATTCCTTTATCAATATGATATAGCATCGGCTCTGCTAAAAGTGTGATTATTTTAAGACCATCCCTTCTAAAATCGTTTATTATTAATTTTTCTATAATTAACTAAAATAATATAGGTCTCTACTATCATTGAAGGTCAATACTTAATACTTTTGATATTTATTAGTATATAAATCGAACAGCTCAGGCATGACTCACTTGAACTTTAGATATACTAAATATTAGAAATTTTCGGACGATAATTTGTCCTCTCACTATCAGGCCGAGACATTTATGTTTAGCAAATGATCTGTGTCGATGTAAAAAAACAAGCTAAAAAGTGTAAACACAATATTTAATAGCTACTGCCAAAACGGGATTCGGCTTATATATGTTAATATTACTATAGGTGAAATAAGGAATAAAGTCTCATGCTAGTAGATTAGTAGTCCCGGGATTTAACCTGATACTGTTATAAAGGACTTATAAAAAGGAAAATAATACCAAGATGATGAAAATAATGTAAAGGTTGGGGGCAGTTGAAAAGGAGAAAGAGTTCGCGTTGCTTAATCAAACAGTGCATATACATTTTACAATGTAATGTTTAGTATGATTAGACCAGCCGATGCAAATAATTAGGAGCAATTCAGAGGTATAGTATAAAACTTTCAAGCTTTCTCGGAAATTAAATGGGAGGGTGTAGCCATTTACCTTAATATTGTCACATGAACGTAAATCCCTGTTGCTCATGTAGCAGACGTCGTACTAACGCTCCTTGACATACCCGAGTTCTTTTACTCACCCCAAGGCAGGGGACATACTGAGCAGCCCAAATTACTCCACCTGGTTTGCTACCCACTGCGTATAACTCCTTTCGTCCCTGAATCCCATCATCTTATACTTGATAGGAATTAGTCTGAGAGGACACAATGTGTCGTGGAAATTCACAGAGGGGGTTACATGAAAAATAGTTTTCTCACGGGACAAGATATCCGCCTGTACAATTCAATTAAGACTGCTCATCCATCCTAAAATTCGAAAAGATCTCTATTAATATAGAATTCATATAGTAGATAAGTTAACCACATGGAGTCTAGGTTGTAATTTAACGATAGAACGACAATGGTTGCTTGTAAGAAGTTAGTTTAAGACGCCCGCCTATAACAAATACATACCACCTAACAGGGTGGTCTTGACAATAAAACACGCTCTACCGGAAGCAAACTCACTCGCTCGTCAGGACAACTACTTTTGAAAAGCGCTCACTTCATTGACAAGAAAGATTCATTATTTTGCATTATTCAGGGAAATGCAGTATTTGTGAATGGAAAGTGATGACTAAATACTATTGGTATTACTCCCCGTTGAATTCTCCGCCGACTCATTTTTTAGTATATTGATCATTACACCTGTGAGTAGAAGCTTTACAGATAATTAAAACCCGCAATATCAGATAAAACTATAGGTGACTGTTCGAAATACAGGGGAGTCACATATTGGAACTCAAAATAAGCTCATCAAAGTAACCGATGGATACTGGTTTTCCGCTCCACGGCCTGTGGTGCCCTAGTCAAAAAATGTTGAGTGTGAAGTATTTATGTAACATATAAAAGAAAAGAAGAACAAAACCAAGAAACGAGATAAATATGAATGCACTAAATCCAAAATGACAAAACTACAACAGTATACGTACGATGTTTACTAACAATCATAGTTAGACATTCATACCGAGAACCAATTGTTTATTGGCTTTCGGACCAACAGTAAAATTGGTCAACGTGTGTGTAAAATATTGAGTAAGATTAGCTATCATTTAACTTCTGAAATAGCGCCCACCAATGGGGCCTAAAAACTTTGTATTATAATCTTGTTTCCTCGAACACAGGCGTCACTGATGATATCTTTGAAATGCTAAGACTAAAACTGGTACATGTCTACTTGTAGTAGAGAGAGACAAAAAACTGTGTATAACAAAAACAGAACATCTTCCCTAATTATATTAAGATATACAAGTAAAGCGAGAATAGGGTCAATTTATAGGATAGAGCAGCGACATTGGGATTTTTTCGTTTTTTTCTCAAGGGAGGAGTTAAAATAAAACAGATGGCGATTCTAAAAATCTGGGCGCATTATCGGTGATGGAGTGGCTACTAGATAACCTTATTCGACAATGTGCGCGTGTCACCACATCACTTTAGGCTAATGGTTACTCTTCGCTGTAACTTTTAATTAAAATAAATTTTTTCATATTTAAAATATTAATTTCGTAGCACTGCCGTTGTTCAGTCCATGTGACTTTGCCAAGATACTTTGCTTTTTGTCTCCATGACTCCTCCGCGGGTTAATTACTAAAATTGCTCTTACTGCCAAAAACAAAGCGCAAATGCTATGGATATGCTTTTACTTTTTCCTATACTTATACATGACAACAAAGATACAGGCGTTTATTGCAATATAAAACGAACCTTCAAGAACCGTCATGGTCTAGCTGACACTTACTGTATGGTAAGGTTCGTATCAACAATCAGTTTCGCTTTCCCTCATTAGTTTTACTATGACTTTAACATGGATTCAATTTGAAACCAGATACATAGATCATATATGTATTAGAGGTCAGTGGAGGCTGCACCCACGTAGATCACCCAGCCTCAACTGTTTAAACATATTATATGGGACTTTAACAATACCAGAGATACGCCGCTCATGGGCTTTCTTGTTACAATAAATTTTATTACAATAAAAACTATTGGAACGATTTCTCACGGCTCAGAACATCCATAGGAGAAAATGACAAATGGCAAGTGATAATGTTATTAACTATTCCATGCCTTAGACAAATTTTGATAATAGGGGCAAGAACTTGTTCACAAGTACAAACAGACCTGTCGAAAGTTGCTAAACCTGGCTTATGAGAGCCGAGGCATACGAAATACTAGAACTTCCCTGAAACCATGTTTAATTTCATGTGATTTTTTCGAGTGAGGGAGAACATTATCACGTGCACAGCCCTGACCTCACAGCCCACGATCCACCAAATAAGATGAAAAGGACCGCCCATCTTATTCTCTGTTATAACTTTGAATGTTATGTTGTTTATTGGCGCAGAAAGCTTGTGTTAGGGAGTGTAATAATCAAACGAGAGACTAGAATTAGCACTACGATGATAGGTGCACTTTACATGTGATAAATTTTTCAACCCACCAAATAAGCTGTACAGATGCACCTATTATGAAAAAAAAAAAACATTGATTTTTGAAGATCGTGAGGGAAATATCTGTACAAGCAAGTTGTTTGCAAATGACGACTGGTAAGTAGCGATCTCAAAACATCTGATCAAGCAAAGAATAATACTCAGACACCTCTCACTAAAAATGTTTATATGCGTCACGGGGATCAAATATAAAGTATAAAGTATTAAGGCTGAAGTAATACTGTTATGCATGAAGTTCCATTAACATTAAATTGAATATCGTCATAAGTGACCTTTTATTAAAGTACACCTCTCAGTTTGTTTGATATTCTTCCATAAATCCTACTCTTTCTTTTGTTTCATATCATGATCTAAAAATTATAAGGTAGCCATCATCTGCTGTATCAGTATCCAATAAGTATTTTTTCAAATGTTAATAGAATTGATATGGGAGTTTCAAGAATGCACGGCTTTTAACATAGAAAGAAGGGCACACAGTCCATCGTTTTGTTTCCAGACTTGTGCTATAAATGATAAGAAGTATGTTAACAAACTCTCAATTATTTTATAATTGATTTTTTGTGTCTTTATTTGGGAATATTTTATTGATAAGAGGGTTGTTTTTTCCTACTGTGTCAAAAAAGGTAAAAGGATTTCTATGGAGAGAAAATGGGTTCTTGCTAGGGCGTTTTGCTTGGGTGTATTTGCATGTTAGTATGATGCTCTATGAAGTGGGGTTTTATTCTAATTGAAAGAAAACGTGTCTAAAAGAGACCTCATATAGATGCATCCCGGTTGTATTGAATCAAGCTAAAACATATTTTTATAGAATACATTGGAAATTGGGTTTATTTGTTGGATATAATTTAAATTATATGGCAATAGAAAATATTCAAACAAACAATGTCCCATTTATAAAAATGGTTAATGTGGGTTGTGTTCGGATGAATTGTTGAGTTGTGGTTCCAAAAGAATTGAAATGAGATACCCCTATATTAATTTTAGGTCTAAATAATTAGATAATCCTGAGAAAGCGGACGATTTCTTACATAATCTGGTAGTAGCCAAAAAGCCCAGTCAGTGATTCAGACAAATGTCACAAGACACAGAGACGCCGCAAACAGCGCCGTCATTTAAAACGGTTCACCAGACGTATGCACGAGGTTGGAGCTTGTCTGCTTTGAAACACGGAGTCATATTTATTTGTAATTTTTGTTCAATGTTACATCATCATTTCCAAAGATAAGCAGTATGTAAGTTGTCCAGTAAGAAGATATCATTTGATATTTTCAATCCATATCCACTCAGTGGTATTGTATCAAAAGATCTTACTGGAAGATTTTTAATTTGAAGAGCCATTTATGTTTGCCTATTACTTTTATATGGTAGTGGAGGGCACGTGGCTTTAAGACACAACTTACTGACATTTGTTGACCTGATATGTGATGTTCCTATAAGAGTATCATCTTGCGTTCAGCTCATGATAGTAGTATTGTTATGTATGAATATAGTGGCATTTTAGTAGAAAGGATAGATTGGCCATCTGGAACAACCGGAATCCATATCGTGAGTGTGATTGTTGCGATGTGCATGTGCTAATTTTATGTCCAGGTAACACTGTGACCCTTTGCCTTTTGACCCTATAAATTCAATGGGAAACGACCTTTGTCATGGGTAGAACCATTAGTCATGATTTGTTGTGTTGCAGGTTGGAAAGGCTAAAACACTAAAAAGTTCATGCAGAACCCCCATTCGTGAGTTGTTTGACTACAGGTAACGATTATACAATCAAGAAATAGGAATCCCCGTGTGGCTGTCTCCGTGCATGGGTCTAAAGTTTTCGAGGTATAGTACCACTTCACACCCCCCACCCCCCAACTGGTTGCAGGGGGGTATAATGTTTATGATTAAAATAGTCCACACCTTGTAGCTCATCCTAAATTATATTCGATTTACTTTTCACATTAATATCAGATTAGCATTGTAAATCAGAAGGATAGTCTCTATTTGCAAATGAGTGTTTTTTACATAGAAACAAATCAATTGTTATCACAAGTTTTTACCATAAGAGTGTCTTGAACCCATAACTATTACTTGTACTTTGGATTGATGTTGCTGGTGGGCCACGGTCTAGAACTGCTTATCCGTCCCGGGGATCACCAACAAGTTTACAAGTTGTTTTGAGTAAAGGCCTTCTGCGTGCTACACCCGAAAGTTTTTTAGTAAAATCACACTTAGCTAAGCGTGTGCTTCGAATGATGCAGTGATTGGGTTCATTCCTCGTAAATATAACAGTCGGTTGTTGTATAAGAAAGAAGATTTTTGTGGCAAAAATAATTGTCGCTTTTGTAGGCCGTAGAGATGTTTTGGGCACGCCGCACAAACCGGCCTCGAAGGTGAGGCCCCTGGGGTGCAAGAGCCTGAAAAATTTATTGAAGTGTGCTATGTTGTGCCCCTTCGTCACCAACTAAGAGCTGCACTCGCCAACTTTGGGTACTAAGTAAATGGGTATGGGTGGTTCACTCAAAAGGAAAAGTTAAAATATAATTACATCTAGTTACAACCACATGATTTCATCTAATGAACATTGGTTGGCCTGTTAGGCCTCTAATACACTTTAAAAATACCTTCTACCACTAGGATCATGAAAATTACAATTTTAATGATAAAAGGCTCCCTATTCATTCTATTAAAATATCCATTTTAGTTTCACATTAATATCAATAGATTAAAGAAGAAAGCTTTCAAAATGTTTTATATAATAAAACTATGTACCAAGTTTAAGGCCGCCTGGGGTCAGGAACCCCTAAACGGGGTCAACAAATTTAACAAATTTTAGGTAAAAGGCCTTCTGCAATAACATCAATTTCCTTATAATGCATTTGGTTTCTCTCAGACTCATGTGCGGTTGTTATAAAAAGAAGAGTTTAGAAAAAATATGGTCAGTTTTGGCGCAGAGGTTTGACAAGCTGTTTTTTGTAGGCAAGTCACGGAGCACAGCTTCATAAATCGCATAACTTTGATTAGAATTCCACATAGCCCTGTTTCACGCCCTGGATGATTAGTACATAATATTACACGGAGAGTAACTACATAATGGAATACATCAACCAGAATCTGGATAGAAATATTAAACTGTTTACCCGAAGGAGTTAAGGGGTTGAATGGTCCCGGTGCGCGCGCCGCAGGAGGCGACGAGGGGCCTGCCCCGAGAGACGGAAAAACCGAGTGGTCGCCGCGCTGCGGCGGAGCGCGGAGTCGACGTGATAAAGATAATCTCTCTCACACGGGGATTTTGGAGGGGGGATAGAGCTTATGGGGGTATGAGGAGGGATGGGAGGGAGGGGTGAGCGGCGACGAGTTAGACGGAATAAACGGTATTGGGGGTGGACGGGTGTAGAGTACCATGGGGTCAAATGGTCAACGTTTTGGTTTCTGGAACAGGGGAGGCAGCAACGGGTCAGGAGATCCGCGATCGGGAAACAGGAGAAACAAGAGGGGGCGGGGAAAATTAGCTTATATAACTGGAAACAGCAGAGTAAGGAGTTGTCTGCTCGGGGGCCTGATCAATTAAGATGTAGGGTATGACGAAATAGTCAGAATGAGGCACACACGGAGGTGTTAGTTGGACTCACAATGGCGGCGTATGGCCAGAGATTTTTGATAGGTTTGTTGGATGAAGGGATGTTTGACGAAATAATGTACGTATTCCCACAGCTTATTAGTAGACATATGTGTGTTCGGCTGCGTGTGAAGTGTCCCCCCGCATCCCATATCCCCAGTTTCAAAGAGCCGAACCGCTAGGGGTCCAAGGAGACTCTCCATGTAAATATTAACCAAATTTATGTGCCCCTTGTCCCAAAGGAGAATGTTTCATTTACAGCACTAAAAGTGAAAAAGACATTGGCCTGGGTAGTTATGCATTAACGAAGTTAAGACAGAAATGTTGTTCAATTGCGTGAACGGACATTTCTATACAATGAACCATATTATGGCCCTTGCCACCTAATTAATATACTACAACCTCATATACCCTAGGAATCCAATGTAGAAATTGACAACTACGAAAGTTTGTTGATAAAGGCTCCCCTAGTCTCTCAATTCAAAAATATCCATTTAGTTTACATCTTAATATCCTAAATTCCGCATTAAAGCAGAGATTATTCTTTTGCAAAGTGCTATTATAAGACATATACCAGAACCAAACACGATGATACCAAGTTTGGCCACCCCTGGCGGGTCAGAACCCCTAACCCTACCAATGGAAGTTTCAGGGGCGATCAACCAGATTTCTGACAACTATGGTTAAAAGTGGCCATTAGTCCTCGAACTATTTAATTATATCGAAAAGGCTAGTGAAATTAACTACCATAAAACTTGATATCTTTCATTTGGGGAAACTGCATTGGTTTTACTTCGTTCCAGACTCAATGTGCGGTTTGTTCCTAAGACAAAGGATGATCCTCCAAAGATTTTGAAAATTGGTTCACTTTTTACTGGCCCTCCAGTCAAAAAATGTATTTTCACCCAGCTCCCTCGAATGGAAGAGGGCCCCATATAGGGTTGCAAGAGAACTCGAAATATCAAATTTTATCGTGCCCTCTAGATTCCCACAAAGATGTCTTCATACAAAATTTGAAAAGACATTGGAGGACTGGTAGTTCATACTGCAATTGACCCGTCAAAGTTAAAAATGTTATTCTTAACGACGACGCACGACGGGAGGTCAGATGACGGACGTAAGACCAATTGCAGTAACACAGGTCGACCTGAGTTTAATGCGTCAGTGAACCCTAAAAAGTCATAGGAGGGAACGCGACGCACATCTTTGTAATAAAGAGAAACTATCATTCTTTTATGTTAGAAACTGCTTAGAACAAAATTTCATTTTATAAAAGCACACACGTAACTTTTCTCTGTTATGAAATGGAGAGCACCATACCAAATTCACCAGTACATATGATGTATGACTTACCAAGTAATTTTATTCATAATACTATTATTTTTTTTTTCTCTATTGATCAAGGATCGGGTACTTTTTCCTCAGACCGCTCTGTGCTCAACATATCTGAAATATTGCTCGATATACTCTGAAAATTGAAGAGACAATTTCATATTCATGTAATTTCGCTTTTGATAAAGATAACTTGTTTTGATCCAGTCCGTAATTCAGAACATAGGACATTTATTAACCTGAATTTTTGTAAGAATATTATAATACCAGTAGGCTTCTAGAAAAAGTAATCCACAAAATAGCGAATTTCAGAATTATTCGTAAATATTTTTTTCTCTAAAAATCATAATCTCTATTCGAGGTCCTTTATAGGCCCTGTTTTTAATAGATATTCATAATCATGCATTCAAATCACAGCGAGAAGTTTGCGATACTAGACACCTTTATGAGAGCAACAGGAAACTACAATTATTTCTTAATTCCGGGAAAAACTAACACAACAATTCATATTAAATAATAAAGTTGAGAGCTTGTATTACTTTTTTCGAAGGTGAAACCTATGCTTCTTGAAAGGTGCTTAAATGAATCAATGAAATAAAAATTTTATGTATTGGAGGCCTCCTTAAAATTGCATTTTCGAATTAGAAAAGATCTAGAGAAATTCGAGATGATCACACATTTTGGAGACACACTAAACTTAAAATAAAGTTATCATAGATTTCTCTTATATTAAATTATTCTTACAAAGCATTTAATAATTAAGGTTTTAAAAATGTTTTCAAAGTCAATAAAAAAAGTGCTTTCTAGGAAATTGGTCTGGTTTTTTTTTTTTTTTTTTTTTAACCTCTTGACTATGATGTCGAAATACAGCCTAGTGATTTAATTTTTTGTATCCCTTTAATTTTGAAACAACATCTAATACAAAAGGTGTCATGGTAGTATTTGGTAATTATCAATGGAATGGGTTGCAAACCCCTTTAATTTGACGTGTGGACACACCTTTTGTCTGTGATCTATCTGTGAGACATATTGATGCTCCCACAGTACAGAAATGGGTTGCATAATCAATAAACGAAGACTGCTCTCTATAAGGAACTGATATTTAAAGGATTTGCACAAATTTTATTCATTTAGAGCTGAATTTTACAGCCAATAAATGGGCAATTGAAAAAGTGTACATATATTAAACTACCTGACACCTTTTGTATTAGATGTTGTTT
>CAJDSM010108919.1:0-11234 GCA_903981925.1 Ostrea lurida
AAATACAGTAAAACAGTGTTACAGCAAAGCGCTGATATAAATATAAAAAGCTGTTTTATTATTGGGCGGGGGGGGGGTGTTGGAGTCAACATATTATGATAAATAAACGTTAGTTATTGATAATTATATAAGAGTCAAATTTCAGCACAGTGTTCCTAGGTTAAAAGCCACTTTTAAAAAGGTAGGTTTTAAATTTCTTTTAAAAACAACAGATTGTGGCCCTCATCCCTTGCTATTATATGGAAATCACTGATTGCGCTAATACACAATAGCGAAGAGCTAGATTCGAATGCTGTTTAATACTTGCAGGGTTAAAATGCTGCAGGAATCAAATGGAAACCATTGTTTTTTCATAATTGAACCTATTCATGATGAAGAATTCAGAGGGCGTTTGTTTCGGACAATTTTATCTTATTTTTAAATCTTTGAAAAAGAATTGGCCAGAATAACATTAACACTTAGAGCATATTTGATTTTTTTGTGCATTCAGATTACAATTTATTGCAGACAATTCCTATTTTATATTTGAGGCGGATTTCGAATGTACACTGTAGATCATTCAATCACCTTAAATAAAAGAGGTCTTGTTTCGAAAACATATTCTAAGTACAGTGTATTAAACAATAATCTTCATATCAATTTATGACACATGACTCAAACATTTGCAGTGAAGAGTCTTAACTTATTTTGAAAATTTATTTAATTTGACCCCGTCTCTCAGTACTCTCAGTACTTGATTTGATTTGTTGCTTCAATTTACGTAATTAATTTTTTAACATTAGTTAAACAATAAGATAAATGTTCACAAAAATATGATAAATAAATCATATATTTCTTATTACCATGAGTTTAAGAGATTTAGGTAACCCCTTATTTGGAGTAGTTCTGTTTTTACTGCATTATCGTCATGTTTGACCGATAACGTGTAAGAAATGGGTATATATGGAATATATAAAAAGAGAGAAGATAGCAAAGGAGGAGGGGATAAGGAGAAAGAGGAGGAAGTGTTTAACTTTGTCCATAATATGAGAAGGAAAGAGAAAGAGAGAGTATAATGAAAAGACTTAATCCTTCATTATCAGAAAATGTCTTTCAAAAGCCTGTACCTATAAGGCAGAGCTGAAATGAAGATAGATTGAGAGCATTTTTATCTTATATTGCCCAACTCTTGTTTTTGTTTATATTTTTGGACTGAGATGATCACTGTTCGTTATCTCTGCCTTACATGTAGGACTTACGAGATTGATCACGTTCGTTATCTTTGCCTTTACACCAGACAATAAAGAAAAATACAACTTTTCCACCAGAAAACATTGCGACTTGATTCACAAAAATACGACAACCAAAAAGGAAATGCAAAACCCGTTCATGTATTGATTTTCGCATTTAATCTTATCAAAAAGCACATCGATGAGGTTTAGTTTCCTAAAACAAAAGCTTTTTCGTTTTATATTCGATCACGATCAACTGAAATGAACCACAACAAATCATATTTTATTTCAAAACGGTAAATGCATATTGCTGGTGACACAAAATTTTCTTTCAACACCCTGTTACTTATGGGAACAGACTGAATGAAATAGATGAGCATGGCTCTTCATTATATATGAGATAGTACAATAAAGCAACACAACTTTTCCACAGAAAACATTACGACTTTGATTGTTTTAAAAAATACGATTACAAAAAGCGAGTGCGAAAACCTCTGCGTATTGATTTTCGCATATATTTTATCGAAAACACATCGATGAGGTTTATTTTCCTAAAACAAAGCCTTTTGTTTTTTTATTGGTTCACGATCAAACTGAATGACTACAACAACATTCATATTTAATTTCAAAAACAGAAAATGTATATTACTGGTGACACAAAATTTTCTTTCAACACCCTGTTACCTATGAACACATCTGCATATGAAGACAGATGAGCATGGCTCTTCTTTATATATGAGATTCATTCAATAAAAGAAACACAACTTTTCCACCAGAAAACATTGCGACTTGATTCGCAAAAACTACAGGGTTTACGTAACAGTCATGTCATATTCATATTTTTAACATTAATGCATGCATCAGTCATGACAAACTCAACACTTACTCGCTTTATATCTATTTTCACACGTTCTCTGTCCCGGATTTGAAAAGTGTGTTAGTCTTAAATTAGTGGTAGAAAAATATCGAACATTTGAAGCCGGACAATTTGGGGAATTATAAACACTAAATATGGCTCTTAAAGAACCCTTTGTTTCAATGAAAAGGATTTTTGTTGTCGATACTGATAGTAAACCATATCCGGTTTTGACATTTACACGCTTTACAATGGCTTGAAACACATCAGTACAGCATTTGACTCAATGGTAGTCATATTGGTAACTATATTGTTATAACAACCATAGAATTTACGAAATGCTGCCTTTAAACGTGACTGTTGAAACCCCTTCAACAACAACTTGTCTGTAAGGAGCTTGCCTCGTTTAAAAAACTGATCATCCGCAGAACAAGCTCTTGTGTATCGAATAAGTTGAGAGACACACACCATATGCAGGTGATGATGGAATATTGCTACAGAAATGGGGAAGTTTACAATGGAGAAGCTGAAATAATCCCGTTTGTGATAAAGTTGAGTAGTTAGTTTGCCGTTAATGTCAATGTTAAAAAATATCCAAGTACGAAACAGACATGGAAGACTCTGTAGGTGCTTTATTTCTAGTTCGCTGGGATATATTGAATCGACATATGAATCAAAATCATTATAATTAATAGGTAAAACGTTGTCAATTAACGAAATGTCGAATTAAGGCCCCACTAGAGATTTCTTCTTTTCATGTAGAGGCTTTTGAATGAATTTCTGCCTCATAAGAATACAAAAACAAGTCAACTAACAAAGAAGCACAATATGCACCCATTGAAATTCCAACAGATTATTGTAAGACCCGATTACCAAAAACTACAAGATATTCTCAATGAGGAACTCCAGCATTGCTTTAATATCAACTTCAGAGTAATAGTGTGTAGAATCAGAGTGGAGTTTGACAAAATAATTTTTTGATCACATAGATAAGATAATTTTCTTTTTCCATTTTTGTTAAAGAAGCAACTGTCTATAATGTTTTAAAGAATCTAGCACTTGTTTTGATACAAAATAGACAAAGTAAACAATGATTTAAACTCAATCAACTTTAAAGTACTTGTGTGTAGAATGCGAGTGGAGTCTCACAAAGTAAATTTTAAAAATGGCTAATCACTAGATATAAATATTTTCTTCTTTGCATCTTTGTTGAAGAAGCAACTGTCTATCATGTTAAAACGTCTTGTCTTTAATTTTATCATGCAGAATGGTTGTGTAAAGTGTTGAAATATAAAATGGCGAAGTAACAAAGTATAAACGTAATCATAGTCTAAAACAACACATACAAAATCGAGTGTAGGGCAACACGGACCTCCGACAAAAGCGAAGGCAGGATCAGGTGCCATGGAGGAGTAAGCATCCTCTGCTGACCGGTCACACCCGCCGCGAGCCGTAGTCGAAACAAAGTAAACGGGTTACCCGTCGTCAAATCACAATTCCCTTCTACTTGGCATATATCGATGGCCAAATGCACCGCATTACAAATGGCTCAGAACAATGCTGCACGTTATCTTACAGGAACATGCTACAGACAACATATTTCGCCAGTACTTCAGCAACTACACTGGCTGCCTGTAAGGCAACGTGTTGTGTACAAAAAGGCGAAGTTAAACATTGTGTCAAACGTAATCATAATCCAAAAAAACATATACAAAATCGAGTGTAGAGGCAACACGGACTCCGACAAAGGCGAAAGGTAGGATCAGGTGCCATGAGAGGAGTAAGCATCCTCTGCTGACGGTCACACGCCGCCGTGAGCCCTTAGTCGAAAATAAAGTAAACGGGATTACCCGTAGTCAAATCTAGTAGGAAAATGACAGTCTAACAAAGGGTATGAAACAAATCAGTCAACATATGACTTAGTGATAATTTGTAATCACAAACAAGGTCATTATAGCGACCGTAGAATTTGCGAAATGATGACTTTAAACGAGATTCGTTATAACCCTGCAGCATCAACTTTTTTGTTAGTAGTTGGCCTCGCTTTAAAAAGTCCGCATACGCATAGCATGCTCTTGCAAATCGAATCAACTGGGAGATATACACACCATAAGCAGGTGATGGTGGATATTACTACACAGAAAAGGAAAGTTGACAATTGCAAAGTTAAAGTCATCACGCTTATCATATAATGTAGTGTCAGTCTGCCATTAGAGTCAATGTTAAGTAAAATATCCAAATATGAAGCAGATATGTCAGATTCTGTGGTGTCCTTTATGTCGAGTTCTTCAGATATATCAAATGGACATAATTGTGAAAATTATGATTGTTAATTGATAACACATCGTCTATATTACCTATATGTAAGGTTGAAGGACACGGCAAGTTTTTTGTTTTTATCCCGTAACAGTTTCTGTAACAAATTCTGCTTATATGAATATAAAAATAAGTCTGCCAATAAGGGGGCACAATTAGTGCCCATAGGAATACCTACAGATTGTTGGAAGACCTGGTCTCCAAAGACTACATAAATATTATCAATAAGAAACCCAAGCATGCTCTTAATATCTACTTCAGAGTACTTGTGTGGGCAATCAGAGTGTTTTCTAACAAAATATGTGTCTTGTTTGGCAACAACTAGAAATTCGTATTTTCGGGTGCCGTTTTTGTTTAAAAAGCAATTATCTATAATCTGAAAAAGCCTAGATTTTAATTTGTCGTGAGGAATCGTTGTGTAAAGTGTGGAGAAATCATACGTTTTGATGCAGTCAATTTTTGAAAATTCTTGTGATTCAGGTTATCCAAAAGCTCTTTAGAGTTTTTAAGAATCCACATCTGATTGACACCACTTCTGGAATATGTAGTGGAACAGTATCTCTGAAGAGATTCTTTGATAGCTGTTAGTAGTTTAGTCAAAAGTAAAGAAAGAGGCTTGGTAGAGCACTTACTGGAGCCAGCGATGTATCTTTGTTTGTAAGGGTTTTTATGCAATTTCGGAATCCAATAAAGGTATGGTAATTCAAATTGATCCTGATTCTTCGGAATATTGAAAGTATTTAAAACAGAAAGGTGATTTTGAAGAATTTCATCTTTTGTGAAATTGCTTAGAGTGTAAGTAGGATTCCCAGATGTTGAAGTAAAACCTAGTTCATTTAAAAGACAATTATATAATGTAACTTTTACAAACAAAGACAATGTTGTTACTAGCTTTATCAGCTGGAACCAGTACAAAATTTTCATGTAGTCTATGTAACTCATTTACCACTTCCTGGTTTCTTAAAAACAGAGGGATAAATAGTACGCATTTTCCCCGTTAAATGGTTGAATACGGGATTTTAATAAACTCCGAATACTTTTTATCCATTCAGACAAAGTGTCAAGCTCCTCTCCTCAGATTTTGTCCAGCGTCTGGCGTATTCTTCCACAGAATTCATGATAGTCATGAAATTATGCCGCCATTTAAATGAGCGAGGTTCTTCGAAATTTAGGACCTTTCAAAATAAGGGACTTGAGATCCTCATTTGGACTATATTTTATATCCCCGTAATGATATGACCAGCGGCTGAAACCATACATAAGGACCACTACATACTCTCTCAGCACCAACATACATAAGAGAGTTATGTCCTGTTTACCAGCCACATAGGACCTCGAGATCATCATCCGACAAATGGAAACTGGCGGTGAAGAAATCATCCAACAAATACGGTGCACGAGCCATACAAACACTAAAGTGCACAACTGTGGAATGTAAAGGCAAAGATAACGAACAGTGATCAATCTCGTAAGTCCCTAAATATAATACAAAAACAAGAGTTGGGCCATCACGGACCCTGGACACACCAGAGGTGGGATCAGGTGCCTAGGAGGAGTAAGCATCCCTTGTTGACAGATCAATGAACTACCATTAGAACTTCGTGTGCTTGAAGAACATGGAGCATTCCGCAAGAACCTAAAAACACTCTTGTTCAAGCGTGAATATGCCCAATGAATTTAGAATTTCAGTGCACGGATTCCAAGTGCAGATCGTTATTCCAGTATATGAATGCAATTACCTGTGTGCAAGTTGTATCCTGTTTAGTCAATTTTAACCACATTGTCGTTTTACTACTATGTTTTATCTGAAGTGTTGTCCATTGTTTTTTCATTTATTTTATAGAGCTGCAATTTGTTTTGGACAAACATTGTACAGGGCATAGAAACTATATGTAATTTTGCGCTTTAAAAATGAATAAAATAATAATGATAATAATAGATCCTGAGAAGATATCAGCTGTCATATCAGAGGTGGTAGTTGCACTAGCCAGCATATCGTACAGGAATGGTTGTTTGATTGCAGATGTTTCCATAGACAGTAAGAGCTCTGTGTCAGACACCCTTTGTATCCATAACATGTGGACAAATCATGTTCATGGATATAACAATCCATACAGTAAAAAAAAATTAAGAATGTGTATGGATACTCGTTATTTTATTTATTCAATAACCTTCGTTTGAAAAGAAATAAGATACTGATATAGCATAATGAGATGAGTAAGTGAACAGTTTTCAAAATAGAAAAAACTTTAACTTAAAGTCTTGATAGAGATTAAGAAAATAAACTTTCTTTCAAGAAGAGGAAAGACGCCCTCATCGAGAAAGTTGTTAGAGCTGGATGTAATCATGGAAAATGTCATTACTCTGAGTTTATTAAGATATGATATACGTAGTGATTAATTTTCACTTTGTCATAAAAAAAAAACAAATCACAAACTTTATCCACATGATAGGTAAACATTTTATACACATCTATACACATCGAGGTGACCATAGTTATAAAGGCATTGTCTCGAGCAAATTATAAGTACTGTGTTCTTAATGTTCAAGAGATGCAAACAAGTTATTTATAATTACAAAATGCATTGCAATACTTAGCTGATGAATATACAATACAGTTTATACGCAATATTATTGTATTTCAGGATCACAATTCATCATCTCCATCCTCCGCTGTGAAATGGCTGAAAGATTGCCAAAACGGCGTAAAACATTAAATAATCAATCAATCATCCTCTTTCTCCACCTGTGGCGGTCAGGGTTAGATTTGGACACCGGCATCCTCTTGCCTGTCGTAGGAGGCGACTGAATGGGACGGTCCTTCAGATGAGACCAGAAAACCGAGACCCTGTGTCACAGCAGGTGTGGCAAGACAAATATCCCTCCCTGCTCAAAGGCTCTGGTCATAGGTCTAGTTCTTGTAGCCCTTTCCCAGCAATGGTGACGTCTCTATATGAGTAAAATGTTCTCGAGTGGGACGTAAACAAAAATAATTAATCCGCCTCTTAATGTCCGTGTTCGACTGCGTCTACATCTTCATGCAAGTTCACCTCTTCATCTGTATCTTCTGTCCGTCCACATCTTCATCTGGATCTTCAATTTCAACCACGTCTTCACGTTCGTCCACTTCTGTAATTGAAAGTGTTTTTCAACATGTATAATCTACTTTGGGTTGTGATGTGGATGAAGGAAAGTGTAAGATTTGCTGGGAGGCAGAAGGATAAAATAAGATGTGGATTGGATGCGAGGCAAAATATTGCCGATGTTGGACGCATGCGTTGTGTATGGGTCTCACTGCTTACAGGAAGATATAGATAATATACGGTACCAATTTTTATGCACCAGATGCGCATTTCGACAAATTATGTCTCTTCAGTGATGCTCAAACCGAAATGTTGGAAATCCGAAACATGAGAGTAAAACTCTGTAAAAGAGATACATATAGTGCCAAAAGGATTGGGCCAAATACTTCGAAGGATTAGAGCTATGCCTGAGGGAGATAATCCTTAAAGGCAATGATAACGAACAGATATCAATAAATCAAATGTTAAGTTCTACTGTTCTAATCATCTCATACAAAATAAGTAAGCAATGAATGAGCAACATAAAACCAGATCAGTCTTATTGTTAATCAGAGTTTATATCGATAAATCTCGGTTTCTGAAGCACATTCTATTACCTGTAAAATCCCAATTTCTTTTACTTCTTTATTTGCTTCCATTTTTGAATGTGTGGTATTGAGTTTGTGATGTAAATTCGACTTTAGTTTGGTTGGTGATGTCTGCGTGTTTTTGTGATGCATGTACAAAAAGGCGAAGTTAACATTGTGTCAAACGTAATCATTATCCAAAAAACATATACAAAATCGAGTGTAGGGCAACACGGACCTCCGACAAAAGCGAAGGTAGGATCAGGTGCCATGGAGGAGTAAGCAGCCTCTGCTGACCGGTCACACCCGCCGTGAGCCCTTAGTCGAAACAAAGTAAACGGGGTTACACGTCGTCAAATATAGTACCAAAACAGTCTAACAAAGGGAATTAAACAAATCAATCAGCATATTATTTAGTAATAATTTGTAATGGCAAACAAAGTCGTTATAGCGACCGTAAAATTTGCGAATTGATGACTTTAAACGAGATTCGTTATAACCCTGCAACATCAACTTTTTGTTAGTAGTTGTCTGGATGAAAGTTTGTGTGTTGTGATGTGTTTGTAATTATATGTCTTTTTGGCTATGTTGAGCTTGTTGGTGAAATTGTATAAGACTGCTGTTTGATAGTGTTGTGAGGGTTTTGCGTTGAAGGTAGTTTCTGTGTCTGTTGATGTTATTTTCTAGTTTAGGTCGTCGGTGTAGAGATATTTTCCATCAGCCTCACGTAATCCAAACTCCCTCAGCATGTTCGGGCATATCTGAAATACATGAATAATGGTGTTATCTTTTTGCTTAATTCGTTGCAATTACAATTAACCAATAGGCTTGTGCGTGGGGAATTTACTATGTTTCATCTATCGATATTTCTGCAAACCCTCCTCTATTGTTCTTCAGGAGCATGTGACTTTTAATTTTCCGGTCGATATTTTCAAGAATGAAAACATTCCATCACCTTTATTGAGGTTGTCGCTGACACTGTTGGACTCGTTCTTTTCAATAAATTCGCGTACTGCCAATGGCCATTGTACACGAATCATAAAGTCCCTAATATGTGGCTTCATGTAAAATTGCATGAACAACGGCAAGAACACTGCTAACTTGCAAGGATTGCTTCGTTGTTGGTTTTTGTTCTGAACCCAGCACGAAATTCACGGAGAGCGAGACTAAAATGAAAATAATTTCAAACATTATCTTTTTCATCTGGCGCGGAAAAGCTAGCAATGAAATCATGGCAGCTCCGTGTCTGCTTCATTTACACTACCTTGCATACAAAAAGGCGAAGTTAACATTGTGTCAAACGTAATCATAATCCAAAAAACATATACGTAGGGAACCATCTGTTGTTGGACATTGCAAAAAGAAATATTTGCACAATCTGCAAACTTTTGTGATGATCTGAAATGAATATTTAAATTCCTTAATTTCAGCAATGAAACCTGTAATACAAGTGACATATTCTTAAATGATGCATGCAGCAGGAGCCTTGGGACTTTCTAGACTCAACATCTTCACCAAGTCCACAAAAGCACTTTTGTCAAATTGATCTCAAAATGACAGCATCCTAATCAATACGATATAAATAATATACGGTACCAATTTTTATGCACCAGATGCGCATTTCGACAAATTATGTCTCTTCAGTGATGCTCAAACCGAAATGTTGGAAATCCAAAACATGAAAGTAAAACTTTATAAAAGTGATCAATGTAGTGCCAAAAGATTGGGGCCAAAAACTTCGAAGGATCAGAGCTATGCCTGAGGGAGATGTAAGTTCTATAAAAAGCTAATCAGAATTGGTATTGATATCAGTGATGGTGCAATTAATTGAAAGGAGTAAGGCCCATGAAGGTGAAAATCGGCTGTGTAAAATGGTAAAAATTAAAGTGAAACTTCAAAAAATTATTCTCTTTACAAATGATGATAGATTACTTTTAGTTTGGCATCGGTGTACCTAAGATCTTATGCCATGGACAATAATAAAACACAAGAATTTGCTTAAATCACCCTATTTTGTGATGAAAAGTCCAAACGTCTTATAAAGTATATGCTTGGACAAATTTTATATTTTGCCAGTTTAAATATGATACCGGTAAAGTTAGAATTTTGATAACATCTTCTTTGTAGAAAATTGTGCTCTATATCAAATTTGCACATTTTAGAACAAAGATATGGTGCTTTTAAGTAAAGTATTGTATATTATACAAATAGGCGAAGGTAACATCGTGTTAAAGGTAATGATATTATATGATGTATGGGACATTAGATTTGTGCAGAAAGAAATGTTGAACTTCACCTTAATTTCGATTATTTTACAAGGCCGATTTTCAACCTTCATGGACCTACTCCTTTCATCTTTACAAAAATACCTGTCAGCATGAGCATATTTCTGTATTTCCGGTCCTCGTCAACTGTTTGGATATGTCATTTTTTGCACATGTTTTTTCCACATACATCTCAAAGTCGGAGACACCATCATACCTCCTCTTGCAGTGTGGACATATGTACATGTTACAAGCCTCGCCAACATCTAAAGGAGAAGGTCAAGGACCTAGTGCAACAAAACATAAATATTGAATAAACCAATGTCACACCGTTTTCATTTTCATTGACTACACTTGTTTGCTATATAACATATCTTGCAAACATTTTCCACACCTTCATAAGAGAAGCGCTTTCAAAGAGTGGTTCTCCTGCAACAACATTACAGAGTCCCTGCTTGTGCCTCCATTCCACAAAAGCTCTGGCTTCCTAAAGCTTATTGTCGTCGATTCAACATTAAAGGATACCATCCGAATGGATCTGTTGCTTCTAGATGTCCTTCAATCTCTCATGGATAAATCTATTTCTGAATATCAACAATATGATAGGCCTTGTAATTGTATTAATTAAATATTTCAATATAAGCGTGGATAACGTTTGTAAGTGTGTATATCATTTTCACACACAAATCGTGTACAGTACTTCCCATTATATCGTCAACATTTGTACTTCAGCGATTTTGCCATTATAACAAAGGTGGCATTACATTTTGAGAGGGGGCGTGCAGGTGATGGCTAATTGTACAGCTGTCATGAGAAATCATACGCATTCTATTCTTTAATTAAACATGCTAGCTTCTTGAAGCGAATATTTTCACTAAGTATTGCAATTTGTGCAATAAATATGTCTAAATGTAAAGGTAAAGTTAACGAACAGTGAT
>CAJDSM010108932.1:986-13313 GCA_903981925.1 Ostrea lurida
GACGATCATACACTTCAAATAAAGAGGGGCAATTACAATAGATTCAAAAAATTGCCAATAAATCTAGAGGACCTACAAAGAAACTGCAACGCAAGTTCATCCCGTAATGACAGAGAAATGCAAACAGATATAGAAAACAAGCAGACGGAGTACACACCTTATTGTACCATTATATCAAATAATCAACAAGTGGATACTACTTGGAAAGGATACTACCTATGTTAATGTCTGATACTGACACCAAAGGAACAGTCACTACCTATGTTTAACTGTCTGATACCGGCACCAAAGGAACAGTCACTACCTATGTTTAATGTCTGATAGGGCACCAAAAGGAACAGGCACTACCTATGTTTAATGTCTGATGTCGGCACCAAACGGAACATCAATATCTATTTTAAGTTTGAAACGGGATAAACGGAACAGTCACTAGCCTCATGTTTAAGTTATTATGACACCAAAGGAACAGTTCACTTACCTATGTTTATGTCTGATACGACACCAAAGAACAGTCACGTTACCTATGGATTAATGTGCTGATACGTCACCAAAGGAACATCCTACCATGTTTAATTGTCTGATACCACAGGCCAAAGGAACAGTCACTACCTATGTTAATGTCTGATACTGACACCAAAGAACAGTCACTACCTATGTTTAATGTCTTGATACCGACCACCAAAGGAACCATCACTACCTATGTTTAATGTCTTATACTGGCACAAAGGAACAGTCACTACCTATGTTTAATGTCTGATACTGACACCAGAAGGAACATCCACTACTATGTTTAATGTCGGCATACCAACACCAAAGGACAGTCACACCTATGTTTAATGTCTGATACTTGACACCCAAAGGAACAGTCACTACCTATGTTTAAGTCTTGTACCAACACCAAAGGAACGACACTACCTATGTTTAATTCTGATACCAACACCAAAGAACAGTCACTACCTATGTTTAATTCTGATACCGACACCAAAGGAACTGACACTACCTATGTTTAATGTCTGTACCAACACCAAAGGGAAGTCAATACCTATGTTTAATGTCTATAACTGTACACCAAAGGAACAGTCACTACCTATGTTTAATGTCGATACTGGCACCAAAGGAACATCACTACCTATGTTTAAGTCTGAACTGAGCACCAAGGGAAACATCACACCTATGTTTAATGCGATACTGAGCACCAAAGGAAACAGTCACTACTATGTTTAACTGTCTGATACTACACCAAAGGAACAGTCAACTACTTATGTTTAATGTCTGATTTACTGACAGCCAAAGAACGTCACTACCTTATGTTTAATGTCTGATACGTCACCAAAGGAAACAGTCACTACCTATGTTTAATGTCTGATACCGTCACAAAGGAACAGTCACTACCCTATGTTTAACTGTCTGATACCAGCACCAAGGAACACTCACTACCTATGTTAATGTCTGAAATACCGGCACCAATGGAACAAGTCATACCATTTTAATGTTCTGATACTGTCACCAAAGGAACAGTCACTACCATGTTTATTGTCTGATACTGTCACCAAAGGAACAGGTCATGCCTTATGTTTAATGTCTGATACCGGGCACCAAAGAACACTGCAAACTCCAATGTTTAATGTCTGACACTTGCACCAAAGGAACAGTCACTACTTACTTGGTTAATGATGATTTACTGACACCCAAAGGTAACAGTCACTGCCTATGTTTTAATGTCTTGATACCGCACCAATGCGAACAGCACTACCTTAGTTTAATGTCTATACTGTCCCAAAGAACAGTCACTACCTATGTTTATGTATCTACTGAACCAAAGAACAGTCACTACCTATGTTTGTGTATTCATACAGTCACTAAGTATGAAAGTCCTGCTTAAAAGTTAGCTACACAAATATTCAAAACATTTTTTGTTGTTCTTCATGTAGGGCTTAACTTATGCGTTCAATAACCCATTATGATGCAAAATAAAAAGTTTTTGCGAATATGATGTACATGTATGTATCCGTATATGAGAGATCTACCTGAAAGAGTATGGAAATTGTTAAGTTAATTTTTTCCTTTAAAGTAGGTCAAAACTCAAGGCCAAAGGTCACAATTGCACTAAATAAAATGTCTTGGCTGTAAAAATATGAAATCATAGCTTTATAACATTCAAGAAACTGTTTTAATGAATTTTCCTACTATTTCAGTATGTAACCGTTAGTGGCCCCACCTCTCCCTGTGTCATTTATTTGGACAAAATTAAACATAGTCAACGTCAGCTTTCATTTAAGCATTTGAATTCTTATTTTTGGATTGTCGCTGGTTATAACAGCACCTGACCGTGCCAACAAAAATTGAATACCGGCGCCGTGTAGCGCGGTATGTTAATTTGTTGGCACGGCCAGGTCTGTTAATACCACCTACAACATACAAAATAAGAATTTCAATAGCTTATATTTACATTCCTCAATTTTATATTTTATAAATATTAGATTTTAATATTTTTATTCAAAATTTGGGGCCTTTCAAAACTGGTTGCGTTAATAAATTGAAGAGCGAAAATCAGCCGCTTACTACTACATAAGATATAGGCATTTGGATATTACTTATTTTCAAAACATGGCATTGAAATTAGGCCTGACAGTTTCATCCACTTTTGATTAACTTCATTATTTCTCTATTTACTACACATATATATATAACGATTACAAGATAATGTATAATGTAGTTTCCAATTGTGTATTTCATACGCCCCGTGATTCGGTTTAGATGTGTGTTATAGAAATTTGAATGCTCTTCATTCCAGCATTTCAATGACGAGAAATTACACTGAATGTAAATATGTAACTTTCTGACCCTGATAGAATATTGAAACAAAAATTAATGAAACCCATTCCTATTTTTTTTTTAATTTCATATTACCTCCCTTTTAAGGAATATGGCTTCTTCATTTCCACATTATGAATCCCCTTTACCCAAGGATGATTTGTACCTACGAAGTTCTGGTTGAAATTCACCCAAGTGATTTTGGAGATATTTCCTATTTCAGCATGTACAAAGTTGATTCCCCATTTTGGCCCCCTTCCATGATCGTACATTCACTTCATTCGTTTCAGAAATCTATGTGAAGAAGCCTTTCAGAAAAATCGAATTCTTCTGGTCTCGTGTTTTTGAGAATTTAAAAGATTTTCACTTATATATTCACATGTAAAATTTTATCCCCTGTTGTGGCCCCACCCTGCCTTGGGGTCATGATTGAATAAACCTCAATCTCCACCATATCAGGAAAGCCTTCATGTACAATTTCAGTTTTTTCTGGTCCTTTGAATCTTGAGAAGATTTTAAAAAGACACCCAATCTCTTCCTCCTTTTTGTGATTATCTCATTTGAACCAAACTCAAATTCCCTTTACAAAATGATGATTAATAAATTTAACCAAGTGTAATGCCCTATCGTTATGGAAAAATTATTTTTCTTTGTATCAACATGTAAACGTTCATCCACCTATTCTGCCCTCTTCCCCAACTACACCCCAGGACTGTTGATTCAAATTTGGGATCTACTTTATACCAGGAAGCTTTTAGCTAATATTGTTTCTTTGGTCCGACAGTTCTTGAGAACAATATACAGATTTTCCTATATACTGACAATTTAAAACTTGATCCCCTTTACTGTCGGTCCCATATACCCCGGGGTCATGATTTGAAAAAAAAAACTTGGAATCTCTATCTTATCAGAAGCTTTCATATCCTATTTCAGTTTTTCTGGCCGGTGGTTCTGGTGAGAAGCATTTTCCCTATATATTCACATGTAAAACTTTATCCCCTAATGTGGCCCCTCGTACCTCCAAGGTCATGATTTAACAAAATTCAATCTCCACTATATCAGAAGCTTTCATATCAATATCAGCTTTTCTAGCTCAGTTATTTTCTTGAGAAGATTTTTAAAAGATCCCAACCTTTTTTTTTTTTTTTTTTGCATTTTCGTGAATTATACTCCACTTTGATTTGCCCGTCATTCATTGAACAAAAATTGAATCCCTTATCAGGGTGGTTTGTGCCAACTTGGTTCGAAATTGGCCCAGTGTTCTGAGAAAAGAATGAAAACTGTGAAAAGTTTTACAACAATGGATGAAGAAACAGACAAATTTTGCATCAGAAAATCTACTTGACCTATTGACTCAGGTGAGCTAAAAACGTCCAAAAAATAGCTCGTTGTGGAAGACTGAAGTACAGACAAGAGTTAAAACTATATGCCCTGACCACTTTGTGTGGGGGTATAAAAAAATAAATGCAAATTGCCCTTTTTAAGTCAAACCCTTTAGAGGAGCATCAGAACCTTGGCATGAAATGGTTCGTTATAACTTTGCTCTTATGACTAAACGGATATTTGTCTGCCAGAAACAAGGAATAAGATTGTATCATTATAAGCGTCCTAAAGTCAGATGATAATATGGTATATGGTGGTAATGTCTCTGTCGGCCATGTGGCAGTATAGAGAGCAGATGTATAGTATGTCATAGTGCTGGTCTCGTACGGACCATTGATAGGCAGGTATAGAGAGTCAATGTTATGGCATAGATCTTTGTTGACCATGAAGCAGATATAGGAGAGAAGTGTAAGCTGCAGACCTACAACTTGTCTACATTTGATCCTAGATAAGGAAAATGGATTAGATTTCGAGTCAAGAGCATCTAAAGAGAGACTTCACCAGCTGGACATATAAAGATATATATCTATGGGTTTTTTGTTTCATTTATTCATTCTTATATATCTGTTTGGGGGCTTTTTTTTTTTGCATTTGTTTCTCATTTTTACAAAAAATATAACAAAATGCATCAAAAACACACGGAAATTCTTTCCTCAAATAAAATATATATAAATTTGTTTTATCATTTCAATTTGTAGTTTCGTTTCCATTTTTCACTTGGTCACATGGACAAGTGTTTTAGAAGAATGAACAGAATGTATTGTGTTCAGCAAATATCCAGATTTTGGGGGTGGTAACAATTTGAGATTGAGCAACAAGTCAATGTTCAGATTGACATTGGACTATCAGCACCATTCAACTTTGTGTGAGGGGGGGCGGGCAAACAAATGGATGTTCTTACTGGTATTGACCAAAAAAACACAAAGCCCCCCACCCCACCCTGCAAATACACTGAATGTCATGGCAAATGAATTCCACTAATTTATGCTTTCTTCCATCAACACTATGGAGTATTTATGCTACGTGGTACCGTTCTTGTTCTAAATATGGACCTGTCCCTCGTCTGACATGGCTACCAAAATTCAGCATTTTAATCCTTGGGTCTTCAAGAAATGTTTTCAAAACAGAGAGACAGACTAGTCAAAAAAAACATGTACCATTTTGCTTTGCATGTCGGTATTTAATCACACAATTTTACAGTAGCTATAAATGTAAACAAGTAAGATACTTAAACCTTTACCACTTTTTTTTTGTTCTTCCTTTTCTCTTTTTGATACAGAAGAACCATACCAAGTCTGTGAAAATAATTAATCAGATGTTATTTATTTCATTGATTCAGTCAAAAGGCGTGGTTTCATTACCAATTTCAAGTTCCACTTAATTTCATTGCCAACAAATAATTATTCAATTTTTTCATCATCTTCATTACTATGCATAAATTTTTCATTGATTTTTTTCAGGGAGGGAATTGATAGATTTATATCCCATTTCTCTTAAATAAACCGGATTTCATTTTTTTTTTATTCTTATGCATAAGCAATTGCTTTAATGTAATTCTACAAACAAATAAACACTTCTTACAAATGACAGTGAAAACCATTGGACAAAGTTTTCAAGTCTATTGATAGGCCTGTTACAAGAGAGAAGTGTTCACAAGCTCTACTACATCCTCAGCCTTTCTTAGATCTGTCATAACTTGTTAAGACAAGCAGCCAGGGCCACATCACTCACCTGACACTGTTTACACTAAGAGAGCAATTTAGTAGGCAACTTAATCCCGTATTGTGGCCCCACCAATCCTTCGAGCGGGGAGGGGGGATGGGGAGGAATCATCTAAACAAACTTAAATCACTCCATATCGGAAGCCCTATCAGGTAATATCCATTCGTCTGATTCAATGAAGAAGATTGTAAAAGAATTCAAAATTTGCGTTAAAAATATTGATCCCTTATATGTGCCACATTACCCTGGGGATCATAAATGAACAAAACTATTATCTTGCACTATATCAGGAAGCTTTTCTGGCCCCACTGGTTCTTGAGAAGAAGATTTTAAAAATTTTCCCTATATATAAGATAGTAAAACTTGATCCCTACTGGGGCCCCATCATAACCCTGATGTCATGATTTGAAACAAACTTGCACTCTCCACGCAGGTGGACCGGTCAGCAGAGGATGCTTACTCCTCCATGGCATCTGATCGGCCTTCGCTTTTGTCGGAGGTCCTGTTGCCCTACACTCGAACTTGTATATAGTGATTTTGGGACTATGATTACGTTAACACATGTGTTTAACACATTGATCCCACCTCTGGTGTGCCAGAGGTCCGATGTTGCCCAACTCGACGTCATGCCGAAAGAAATCAAATGCGCGGAAGCGACCTAATTCGAACAGAGCTTCATTTGTCCGTTGTGAGGGCCATATAATTGGAAAATACACTTGTAGCATCGTATTAATTATGATTTCCGGATGAATAATCCTCCCTCCTGGAAGATAATCCGCAAAATAAAAGTAAAAGGTTAGGCATTTTTTAACACCGACACCAGCTCAACATCGAGTCACTTGACTCCCGCTCTGGCTCTCCCCCGCAAATGTCAAATATAAAGGCGTGGGCTAGAGTCAGAGGATCTCTGATTACACAAGAAATTCTAGGGAAGCTTCAACAGGGGGTCAGTTGTCGATTTAAAAATTCCCCCTAAATCCATCATAAATAAAATCCACTACCAAAATCCACACTTTTTTCGTCGTTCAAATTGTTTAAATTCCATATGTAATTTAAAAAGGTAAGCCTGCAGGGACGACAGTCTATTTACCTGTATCTGGATTTCGGGGGGGGGGGAGGGAGGGGGCTCGGTTTCACGCTTGTAATTAACAAATTTCTCCTCTTTGCCTACCGGTTTCTGATTGAGATATAAGTTGGAAAAAGGCCTAATGACATTCCTTATTCGTCTGTTAATCCTACACGCCGTAATTTAAACAGCCCAGTGCTCCAAACGTCCTTTGACTCCTGACGCTGCCCCACGGAAGTTAATCGATTGAATGATGCATGCTCTCCAATTTTAAGACTACTCAGAATCATTACTAACCACCATGTGTCCCTCGGATCGAGTTCTAACAAAGAGCGTATTTGACAGCGATTCCGAAACACTCAAAGGCGCTATGCGTAAACAGTTTTAACTTCGCGCGTATTAGATATATTTGGAAAATCTATTTTTAGTTTTTTATGGTAAAATTTGCTATATTTGAGATGATTAAAATCAAGGTATATTCAAAATAAATCATACACCAGCAATATTTAATGGGAATGAGCAACAGCAAAAGTCGACCGACTTGACTTCACAGCATCACTTCGAAATTTCGCGGAATTTTTTAAGTGTCAGTTTCAGTGGCATGCCTTAACCATGCTGGTATTGCCTTATCCGGTCGTTGGACATCGGTCACTTTGGTGCATGATATAGGTGCATTGAATGTCGCCGCAAAACGCACATGGTTTTGATTTGATTTTTTCGTCTTCTCTCGTTCGAATAGACGCGCGTATGTTTTGTCACAGATCTGCTGCTGTAGGTCATTGAAATCAATTCGGACCAATTACAAGTAAATGAATTAATAATATCCTGCACAATGAACTCGCGGAATATCGCACAGTCTGAAATTTCCATCGATTCTCCCCCATTATCACTGTTATGTTTGCGTCTCAAAAATTCTGAGGAAATTTACAAGTTATGATTTCTATCAATATTGACCCGTAACTGTCTTGGTATTTTTCCAGTGACTCTAAACCCACGGACAAATCAATGAAATAAGAGAGCAATCCATTATTTTAAAATATTGCAATACATATCGCGATACATTGGAAATATCGCAATATACTCGCCGATACGAAAATTTCACCCGATACGCAAGCCCTATTAAAAACTGCATAGCCTAGTAGAGCAACATATCATTCTGATTGGACATATTAATCCACAGAAAGATTTCTTACTTAATCTGATAAGGCCTAAACTATAAAAGTTTGTATTGTGTTTGTCATGGTCTTAAAATGCATGCTTATCAAATTGTAATATAAAGGAGTATTCAATCCAATAAATGGAACTGCTCACCACACAATTTATGTCACATACTTTACAATTAAGTGTCTTTCATTTCTTTCCAATTCTTCGGAACCTTCGTTTGTGATTGTTTCATATCTCACTTTCAATTTCTTACAATATTATATACCCTCATTTCTATACTTGCATACAGTTTTTCAAGAATGAATATATTCTCAAATTAAAAATTTCTTTTATGTATAAAATGTTAGTTTACCTGGCTAACAACCTTACTTAATTCCACCAATATTGTGTAGAAATCATCTCAATCTTGTCAAGAAACATTTAGTTGACCCATTGGCAAGTATAGAAAAAAGACAGCAACCATTTGTTTCTTTTAACAAAAATATGTGGATTGAACATGAACGACGTTGAAATGCATTTGTGTGATCACAAGGAAAACTCTTTCACAACATGTGGAAAGTGGTCCAGCCCAAGCTCTAATATATAGATTTTGCCTTTTTAATAATCATCTAGATATGTATAAATATGAAAGGGTCTAAACTTTGGAATACCCATTCCTTACAAGCTGTTTCAACAAATCAGAACTTCAGACTACTTGTATAAGCGTTTCTTGTTATGATCAGCTGTTATTGTATTATGTATGGTTAAATGAAGAAATATCTAACAGACCCCTCAAGTTCTCACAAGAATCTAATTAAACATGACTTTGAAAATATAACATGTAGAATGTGTTTGCACATTTTATTTCCATAGACAGTTAAAAAATCTTCGAAAACGTCATTAACGGGATTACACATGCAAGCTTTTATTTGACTTTTGACCGTAGGATGGAAGAGAAGACAGGAACATTCACATCAGTTAAAATTAACTATCATGTTAAAAAAATTCCTTTCTTATAGACATGAATGTCAAGAACCAAACCATGGTAATCCACACTTAAAAGTTTCGATTAGCTTATGATTAGCATGATCGCTAACATTGAGGAAAAAAACCACTTTTACCATTTTTTTGTTTATTACCTTCTAATGTTTTGAAAATATGCTTCAAAATAAAATTTAACATGTTCATAATAACTCCCCACAAACACACGACTACTTCAAAATTTTCACATCATATAACCGACCGCCTCCTGACACCAGTAATAAACAGTGGTTTACCTTGTTTAACTCATTCATCTTCTCCTACAGTCGTTTTTCCTTTTTTTTTTTTTTTTTTTGGAAGGTCCAATATCTGTGAGCGGTAGACATTCACATCATGAAAAAATTAAAAATACTCAAATACATGTATACTGGATTCAAGCACAATTTTCTACAGTATTAGAAAACAGGGGGAAAATAAAATATTTTTAACCCGGTAAATCAAAAAAAAAAAAAAAAAAAAAAAAAAGATGAGAAAAAGAGTCCTCTTAAGTTTAATTAAAAAAAATTCCTTACTTGAATTTATTTTTATCAACCTTATATAAATATACAGATAAATTGGTGTGATTAAATAAAGTATGCAAACTGGATTTGAGACAGCAGCAAACTTATTTAAATGACTGATTTTCACCAAAATTAATGAAATGGCATATGGTTGAAATATTTCAAACTGAAACAAGTGTGAAAAAGAAATCGTTAAGACCCCCCGCCAAAGATGTGGGCTTGTTTATATTGCTGCCATAGTCAAATATATTAGTGGAATTCGCCATGAAACTTTGCTGATATATTTGTTGTATTTGAATTTATCCACTAATCAGACAAATTACTAAACACAGACACAGTCTGAAATAATTAATATGTTTGAATTAATTAGAATTATGCAAAAATTGAATGCATCCAGACAGTACTGAAATACTATATACATATATTTAGCATTTGATGGCTGGCTTCTAAGAGAAACTGTATTGAAAAATTCATATTCGAAGAAGTTAGAAATTAATAGAAAGGAAAATCAATAATGCAATCTAATTTGCATATATAACAAGTGTGGCGGCCTTGTTATTTATTTTCCGAGCTGTTTCGTTTCTATGAGTTTGTTCTAAAAAATTATAGTTACAAATTGTTTCTTCATACACGGTTTCTGACTGCCTATTCCAATCAAGCATTAATAAGAGTAGGACTTTTGCTGTATGAATTGATGTTGTCGAGTTTAAATATGCACCCAACAGATAAATCCTGGCGTATGGTTGTTAAAATGTTATTAAACTCTTTAATATATTAAATTTGAATTTATTACAGAAAAGCAATAAATTTTTAAAATACATTAAAACATTGAAATCTTAACATTATATGCTATTATATTCAAATTGAGACTTAAAGTTATCGAAATTCTAATCGAAAGTACTTTATTGTGAGTACAAAAAGCGAAAGGTTAACATTGTGACAATCGTAATCATAAAAATCCAAAAAAAACACATAACAAAATCGGACTCTGACACGTGTTATAAATACATAGACTGGAAACTACATTTAACATGTAGTCTGCTACACATATGTACACAGAAAAAAACTACGTCAAAGACGAAAATGGCCGGGTTGATGTAAATATGTTTGATTTTTATTTTGTTGAATGAAGTACTGAATAAAATTCCCCAAAGCACTTTTATTGCCTTATAGGATGTTATATAAATATGTAACAATAAAAAATCAGCAATTAACATATATGGTTATAGAAAAAAACATCTAACATGATATACCAGTATTCGACAATTTTACTAGTTATACTAAACATTTACTAGTATTACTAAATATTCGGGAGTAAACAGGAAAGTAGTGTCGGACAGGATTCTAAATCGGATCCCACGATATGGACCACCCGCGAGATGATGGATATCGAAGGTCATGATTGCCTACGAAATTAATTGGCTGAGTAAAGTGTACGAAAATTTGAACTATTAAGAATAAGAATAACACTGGAAAATATTCTAGTCGGTAAACAGTAAGTGTAGGTGTAGGACAGTTTGAAATCGGATCCACGATATGGGACCATCCGCTATGATAAATCGTAATGTCATGAAGGCTCCGATAAGGCAATTACTGAGTAAAGTGTTACAGAAATAATTTCTCCACCCGCCATTACCATTCTATAAACCGGTTTCGCTTGTGCAACCCGACTAAAAATACATGAAGTAAAAAATGAATGGAACTGTCTCATTTTGATTTTAAAGTTTGAAGATATTGGACATTTTGAAACTTTCTCAAACTGATTTTGACCCTTGCTGGTCAATTTACCAGAAACTGATTGAAATGTAATCTGCATGTAGAAGAAAAACCCGAACTGTCTAATGTATCGATTTAATTAAAATCAAGGTCAGAAATTATACCTTTATGAAATACCAAGCATGAGGTTCAACAAAACACTATCTAGAATATTCACTAATTATTACAATATACAATAAATAGAACAAGAATTAACAACTCTCTAATACTAATTGAAAATCTAACTTACAATGGTTTGTCCGGCCGTAATATAAATCCAAGATATACACAAAACTTCTTCTCCAGTGAGCACAAAAATAATAATATTCCCAGTAGAGAGTCAAATCACAGTGTTTCCTATCATCAAGTCACGCATATATTTCTCAATTCTAGAACACGCTAGAAAGTATGAATTATGTAAACTTGTTGATAATAACAACGCATTTCGAGACTTTTCATAAAAACATACCCGTGTTACTAAAAATAAATCATACTGGCATAAAAACAAGGTCATATGATTTTCTAGACATTCAGGGTCACCAACGTACACAACACCTCCCTTAAAATGAAAGTTGAATGATCATGAAAACTTTCAATAATGATATAATAAAAAACTCATGAAACATCAAATACAAAAAGCATATATATATAACATCACTAATCAACAACCAGAGTACACTCACTATACTCGAGACAAGCATCGCAATAACATTCTTTACTCTTCTCGCGGGGTTTCGAAAATAACAAATTCACTCTATTGCTCGAGAAAATAGCTTCAATCGTTATATTTTATAACTCAATAGAAAATATAAACCTTTTCCAATTATACTCATAAAATAAAATCCTCCAAATGATATATGTCTAAGCACACATTTTAATGAAATAAAGATTTTGCAACACCTA
>CAJDSM010109014.1:613-18927 GCA_903981925.1 Ostrea lurida
GTTGTTGTTGAGAGAGATGACAGAATAGAGAGCGGTACGCACAGCTAGGCTATAAAGCACGGGCTTAGGTCAATAACAAAAAGTGAACGTATGCACGGAGAGACATAATAGAGGAGGTACGCACAGGCTTATAAAGCACGGGGCTTAGGCAATAACAAGAAAGAATGAATTGTGGATGGCACCGCGAGACAGAATAGAGAGGTACGCACAGGTATTAAAGCGACAAGCTTTAGGTCAATCAGAAAAAAAAGATGAAGGAGTGCTACGGAGAGACAGAAATACAGAGAGAGTACGCAAGACAGGCTATAATTAAAGCACGAGCTGTAGGTGCAAGTAACAGAACAAATGAATGAATTGCACCGGCGTACAGAATAGAGAGGTACGCCATCAGGCTATAAAGCACAACAGCTATTAGGTCAATAAAGAAAAAGAATTGAATGATTGCACGGAGAACAGAATTAGAGAAGGGTACGCACAGGCCTTTAATAAAGCAGCGAGCTTAGGGTCAATACGACAAAAATGAATGGAGTGCACGTTAGAGGACAGGAATAGAGAGGCTGACGCACAAGGCTATAATAAAGACACGAGCTGTAGGTCAATAAAGAAAATGGGAAATGATGCACGGAGGACAGAACTAAGAGAGGTACGCAGCAGGCTATAATAAAGCACGGAGCTTAGGTCGAATATAAAAAAAAAGATGAATGATGCACGGAGAGGACAGAAATTAGAGAGGTACGCACAGGCTATAATAAAGCACGGCTCGTAGGTCAAATTAAAAAAAAAATGAATGATGCACGGAGCAACAGAATGAGCAGAGAGTAACGCACAGGCGTATTTAATAATCAGCACGAGCTGTTAGGTCATTAACAAAAAATGAATTGATGCATCCAGAGCATTAAAATCGATAACCAGAAATAAAGAGGCCCCCACTTGGCCACATCACTCACCTGATGTGACCGTGCGCCTTCATGATTTTTTAACAAAAGAATTTGGTAACTTTTCCCAGGTGAAAATTTTTCTCTCCATTATTGCCATATTGAATTTGCCCCCTCCTAGTAAACTATATATCAATTCGGATTTGTGTGATAAATTAACCTTCTATATAACAATGCAAAAAACAATTAACAAGCACTTGTAAGAAAAAAAGATTGCAGTTTGCAAAACAAGGAAAGGGGGTAGTATTGAAAAAAAATATTGTTTTAAATTAAGAAATAAATAAATTGAAATAAAATAAGTATAAAACATATATTTAAATTATAGTGGTAGCTATATATAATGATGTAATATGAAATTTTATGATGATTTTATATTTAAATAGTAAATGACAAAGGTAAAGTTTGTAAAGAATAAAAAACAAAAGGAGTTAAGAAAAAAAATGGTAAAAAAAAAATTAAAAGAAAAGGAAAAGATTTAAATGATAAAAATTGTTGTAAATGTAAAATTATAAAATTGGGGATGTTATAGTATAAAATATAAAATTATTGGGGTATAATAAAGATTGTTTGATTTGAGTGAATAAAAGGTTTGGCAATGTCGGGTTATAACCTCACTAAGGCCAGTACAATTGCTGCGGGGTGTTGATCAAATGAAGAGGAGGCACTATTTTGTCCATCAGCATGTCCATAACTAGTTGCATGAGTGTACTTCAAGATACTGTTCCGGCTTGGTTTAATTTAGGTGGATAGAGCTGGGCGATCCAAATCCTAATGAGTTGGAGCATACATGTCTACCTGAACCCAGCTAGGCCATTCGCTTGTCAAATAAAGTAGATATTAAAAACGCGACGCAAGAGAATTCACAATACGTAGAATCCCACGGGCTGTCCGGGTGAATCGCCTATATACTCCCCAAGATTGTATAATTATAAGGTGATCAACAAAGGGATCGGTCGGGTGGGATCCGGCTATAATATCCCCTCAGATTAAGTTATAGATTATATTCAATCACTTGACAATTAAGTTAGTTAAATTATTATTATATATATAGCATACATAACCATTCAAAATTAAAGGTATTTTCCGAACCAGTTTTACAGGGGAAAAGAACGTTCAAGGCATCACTGGACATTAGAGACCTGGTGGAAAATTATAATCTGGAGTTGATCCGGGTAGTATACCCAAATTATATCAAACTAGTACAGTCATAAAGAGAGCCGCCCCAGCATCCAGGACAGCAGGGGTACAGACCTCATAAATTTAGTTTTATAAAGGCCACATCAGGATAACGAAATACCCAAGTGAGCTCGTACTATTAAGTCACGAAATCTGAAGGAAACGAAAATAGGCATGGCTTGGGTCAAACAACTAATATCGCATTCCTAGAAATGAAATATGTGGTCAATGTCATGCGCTGGCATGGCACGCGAGGTCCCCGACGGAGAATGTCGCGAGCTTATCTCTTTAGATTGCACTCGCTCCACCCCCGCCAGTGAGGACCTCACACAATTTTCTAGATAGAGAAGGGAAAACGGACCCATTCCTCAGCGAGTATAAACTTCCGACTGCTATCTGCGAGTTCTATGAGTATCTGTGCATAGTAAGCTCCTTTCTCGCCTCCCTTACTTCTCTATGAAGATGTTTTAGACTGATCGTTCGGTGACCGGTCACTGTGATGTCCGGGATAAGGGCTCTGTAATCTTTGTTTAAAGGCTAGGCTGCGGCCGCTCGAGTCTTTGAACGGGGAGGGATCTTTATGTGCGCGCCTGCGTGTGACACGGGACTCGGGTTTCTCGGTGCTCATTCGTATGACTGCCCCATTTGGTTCGCGCTTCGACACGCAAGGGGGATGATGGGTGGCTTTCTGACGCCGGACCCCACGGATCAAATCCGTGTATGCAGATGGTAGAATTTGTTCATGTGATGGCAAAGTTATGTGGGATGGATTAGATGGAGTTTGTGCAAGTTCTAGATACATAATGAGGCAGTCGGTTGAGGGATTGTGGCATTCGAGCTAGTTTCAGAGGATTGAGGCTTCATGACTTCAAGAGGTATAGGGCGTATATAATGTGTCAACACCCCCGCTTTCGGATAGCAAACCTTTGCTGGCTGATTCTGGGTGTGATTGTCACAGCCTGAGGCGGCAGTGATTTATCTGAAATAAATTTACAGGCAGTAGTTGTTTTATAGGTAGCAGGTGTAATGGATTTTCTTAATCTGCGGACGATCGGTGTTAGCCGGTGGAGCCTTTTGAGTTGGATACTGCTGGCCGTCGTACCACGGTCTGGGCATCCTTGGTGCGTTGCAGTTCCACATTACGCTCTGTTCCAATGGCGGTATGTGCACTGAAGTGGCGTTTCGCCGACCAATCAAATGGAGGAGTGCACCACTAGTCTTCAGTATCATGCAGAACTTTGAAACTTTGCAGTAGTAGTGATTGTTGATTGAATTGTTTTATTGATGAATTGATGTTGGCAATTGTGATTGATTGTTCTTAATTATTGATTGTTTTATTTGATTGTTGAATGATTGAATTGAATTTTGAATTGGTGACGTTTGGTGCACTTGCGTTTACCCAGTGCTCAATTGCCACTTGGGGCCGTGCTTTTATTGATTGATTGTTTGAGGGGGCGCTCTCGTGTGCCCCAACCATTGATATCACCCGGCCAAGAGCCAATTCAATAGAAATTATCGGTTTTCATTCAGTATTTGTAGGTTATGTTATTTTAATTTGAACAAAAGTGAATCATGTGATAATTAAAGTCGCTAATATTCTAGCGTGTGCTAGATACTAGATTCATTGCTGCAAATATTTTATCTGCCCGGAAGCAATACTTGGTATCTCAAATTTAGAGTCCTTGTTGTTATTGTATAAGAGGCCGGCAGTGTATGCCATTTTATTATATTCCCGTCGGAAAGTTCATTCCCGTCGGGTGTTTCGTATATTAATTGTTTTGCCTATTAACTTATTTTCTGTACGGGGATGACTCAACGGATCAATGTTCTTAGAAAAACAATTTTGGGAAAGCATCTAGACTATAGTCAGGATACAAATTGCTGACGAGACGAATGGGGAACACCCACCTTCCTATTGTTCCTTTAACAACAGGTTTATGGGTCAAACGCTTGAAAATCCACGCCTCCCACCGCACTTTTTACCTGGACCACAACGTTTATTGGCTGGGTATGTTGTTCGGTTGTAAATGAATTTTATTGTTTTAGTCGTTGACGCGTTTACCGGGCGGGTTTATACTCGTCGACAAGCAGGTATTACTAGGTTGGTGTCCAAAGAGTGTTTTTTGCCGTTTGCGCCGCATACTTTCCAAAACGTGCATGAAAATTGTTGGGAAAGTGAATCAACGCCCACTAGTTTCGTCTGTTGGTGGCATATGTACTGACATATATATTGCTACTATAAAAGTTTAAGTTTGATAGTTGCAATGGAAAATAGTGTTCTTATTTGATGACATTGATTATGCTTATCGAGTGACAATATATGAAAAATAGATTTGAAATTTGATTGTTTAGATATTTGGAATGATTTTTATTGTTGATTGAGTGTTTATTGACTCTTGAGAAGTTGAGTGATTGATTGTAATGAATTGGTGACGTTTAGAATAGCACTTGCGTTTATCATAGTGTTTCAAATTTTTAGCCCCCTGGGGCACGTCACATTTTATTGATTGATGTGTTTTATGAGGGGGCAGTCTTTGCTGGTGGAGTAGCCACCAAGAATATTCATTCACCCGGCGGACAAGATCGCCATTACTAATTACTATTATACGTTCAGTTCAGTAGGATGGTGGGTTGTGTATTGTAAAGAGAATTGATGCAGGATATACGCTCTCGCGTGAGGTGTAAGATATGGATATTTAGTTGTCTAGGGCATGTATTCGACAGCAATGTTTATTTCTCCGGAACTGTCCTGTCTTTGTTGGTATTATGAAAGAGGGGGTTGGTTGGCCATTATTATTCAGACTGTTCCTCAAGCTCAGGAATTTTCGATTTTCCGCATGGTTCGTTATTGTTAACCCTTAGTCTTTTCTGTGAGCTCGAGGGAATTACGGTCAACGGAGCACATCATTTCCTAGAGAACTTTTGGGTAAAATACGTAAGGACATTTTTTGGAGCAGAGGGGGCCCCAATTGGGCTGTGCCTCGGGGAAAGTAACCCTGGTGACAATGCTTGTGGTGTCAAGTATACATGGATGATTTAATTCCCTCCTCCTTCCCCCCCCGCCTCCTTTTTTAGATTGACTGGAACAAATTTATGTATCGTGCGTGAGCTCTGTTTTTGTTTCTTTAATTTTTATAAGGTTTGGGTTGTCACTTTCAAAGAGCCGGGATATCTCCCCAGATCGCCCTTAACATGTGATAGGTAAATCTCTGGTGTTTTTGGCCCCGTCAAGCTTAGATCCATTAAAATAACGAAAATCCGTGTTAAAATACAAGCCTTATGACTGCATTCTCGCAGCAACCCAACCAAATCCAAAAAAATGGAAGGAGCTTGCAATCCCTTACCCCTTAGTTCCGTTGCAGGTTAATGGTGAAATGATTACCAATTGGCAATTTTGGCAGATCATTAAGATAGTGAAATTGGATTAGAATTTGAATCGTTTTTTATATTGAAATGTATACATTTTGGTTTTGTTTAGATCCAAATTGATTATGACCAAGCTTTGATTGTCTTTAGAGTTATCTTAGTTTCTCTCTCCTATATGATTGATATTTGCAATATTTTTAATTGTATGTTTGATTTAGAATACTTGTTGATTTGAGATTGCGCAATCCTGTTGCGTATTGTGTGCCCTGTTGTTAGTGCACGTGAGTTCTCAAACTCGAGAAAACAAACTCTCACTATTCGCCTTTTAAGGTAGGCACATGATCTCCACCCAATGTTTTAATGCTAATTGTGATATTGTGAGATTGAACAGAAGTGGCGCCGTCTTACTGCGCTTGGTTGGCCACCTCCACCACATAAAAAACTCAAAATCACCCGCTCTCAGGCTCGAGTAAATGCCGACCAAATAACTTCAACGCCCATAAACATTATCGTATAGATATTCAAGTCATAATAAGTTCGTTGTATAAAATGGTTAATATTTAAAGGTGAAATGAAATATACCGTTCCAATTCTTGATAATTATGCTTATTCTAGCTGTTTTAAGCATTCATTGTACGCATGATATTCTCCGGAACCATTCATTTTCACTATAGTCCTTCGTGTGTGTTAGTTATTTGAAAAATTAAGAGGGGATACGCAAGCGTGTGTTGCCCAGTTTTATAATTCTCCACTACAGAGAAGTTTAACATCAGCTCGGATTGTATATGAATTTATTTACCTAAGGTGTATTTTCTCAGTGACGGGAAACGTCACAGAATTCAATTCTCTAAAAAAGTTCTTGGAATAGCAGAATGTACTCGATTCCAAGGAATACAATATGCGTGACCCAAGGAGAATAAATACACCCCTCCGGCTTAATAAAGTCTTATGGTGGTAAACTTGAAGAATACCAGAGAAAATCCCCTAATACCGCACTCCCCCAATCCCCCATTTTAAAACTGTGAACAAACGTACATTGTCCTGACTGCTATGGTTGTTGGTTCTAATTTTATAAGTTGATATTCTACCGCTTTCCAGGAACGAGGTTATCCGGATGCGGCTCATTAAAAACAATTACATGTGATAAGTAATCCTTTAGCGATATATCTGCAAGGGTTTTATTAGAACCCAACACCCACAAACTCAATGGAGAGGGATGCATCCCACCTACCAGTTCCGTGTAAGACTTCCTAATGGCAATGAAACACCCCCTTGAAAACCTTGCCCAAGCTAAGTTAGTGGATCATTATTGAAATTTGAATTGTTTTATTAGAATGAACCCATTGATTTGTGACATTTGTGGAACTCAATTAGAAATATTGAGCCAAAGTGCTTTGTTCTTGTTAAATGATCTTTGAATATTAAAGTAACTTAAGGTTACTATGATTGTTTTTTGAGTTTGAATTTAGACTGAATTGAATTGATTTTGGAATTATTAGTGACGCGAAGCTTTGTTGCAATTGCGCTTTCCCGTGCTCAATCGCACTTGGGCATGTAATTTTAATGTGATTGATTTTGAGGGGGCGGCTCTGTGGTTTAAGTCACTCAAGAACCTTGAATCAATGCTCATCTCCGCAGCACTCAAGATCGACGCATAAATACAATAAAATATATCATACGTTTTTCAAGTGGTATTGTGGTTAATTGCATTAACTAAAATGAACAAGGAATCTGAACTAACTGATCCCATTTATCTTTCCACAGATTGGGCTCAGTGCCTGTCTATTAATTGTGTACAACATTGGGCAATATCCTGTCAATTGAATCTTACATATACTGCAGGCAACTGAACCCTGTCCGTATAGTATCTTAACAAATCCATTGAGGTCCTAAGAACCTTGTCCATTATCTAAAACCCTGGGACATTAGTAAACTCTTGAGTCCTAAATCCTTATCAACATTGGGAAGGGGGAGCAGGCACAGGCTATTGTACTCACATTGTTATCTTACATATGGGCAGTAAGTAACAGTCCTATATATCTTCCACAATGGCCAAATAGCTCGTTCCAATTATCTTTACATTGAGGCTAAGTAATCCTGTCATTCTCTCTAAAAAAAATGCGAGGACCTCTACCAGTTATTCAAGATCATTTATACGTACCAAATTTGGAGCACCTATCGTACCATTATCTTAACAAGTTTGACCGGGCTACGATCATCAAAAAGTACCATGTCAATGCTCTACTAATATACATGGTAATGATGGCAAGAAAACTCTAAGTTTCAATTGACGGATAATACGATTCATAGGTAACATTTTTAAATATGAGTTGGAATATCTCCAAATATTTAATGAGCTCTGAAAAATAAACAAAAAGATTAAAGTAAAAATGTTTTTAATTATGACTCTCAAGCCCTGCACCTACAGTGCCCTAGATTTAGGGGGTTACGGCTGATGTAAATTGTGACAATACTAGAAGGCGAGAGTTTTATGATACATCCATACCGATAGAGTTTGAATGGGGGATCTTTTTCTGTCTTGTAACAAGAATCTCAGTGTACAGTAAATCATAGAAGTTTATAAAATTGGTAATGACATATAATCAGAAAATACCCATCTACCAGTAAAAGAGAATTTTTAGCCAGGATGTTATTTGGACAATTAACAGAACTAACAATTATTTTTAAATATTATTTTGAAAACCCCCCCCATTCATCCAACTATACTCAAACCTCTATCTTATGTGAAAATTCACAAGCTTGGGTACCCCCCCCCCCTTTTAAAAAAAAAAAAAAACATAAATCATATCAGTAAATCCAAAGGAGTAATGTATGATTTGCAGTTATAAAAGACTTGATACCAGGTATAAACTTTTTGGCCTCACGATTACACTAGCTATACCCAGGGATCATGAAATTTATAAAGGTATTACCTGCTCCGTGCTTTTAGGTTTATTACTTTATGGTCAATAGCTTAAAAATATAAATGAGTAATCTATATGTTTACGTATGGGACACTATATTCTTGTTTGCCCAACACTGGAGTCACGTCTCCCCTTGTTATAAGATGTTACTACTATTGGTATGAAGACTTTCTGCCTCATTATTTTGACGCTCATAGGATTTAGTTTTTCTTATACAGAATGCTTGATCAGGCATGATTGAGAAGATCTTTTTTTATTCTCTAAATATCAGTAACACACCCCCCCCCTAATAGCACAGGAAATAGCGAATCCTGAAGCCTTCTCTTTAGCCCAGTGGATGTCTTCATTGACCAATAATTAGATAATTGAATTGGGAGTTCCACTAAATATAATTTGTTTATATGGCATGTTTTATGTTCGCTGAAATCATAATATTGACCCTAAGAGGTCTCGTTCAGCGTTTTGCTCAGCTTGAAATCGAGCAGCGCTTTAACTTTTCAATCGAATAGTATGTATAAGCGTTAGTTATAATAGTCACGCCTTTAATAAAAAGGCAACGTCTCCATTTTTTATTGATCGTACGTCATTTTACTAACGATTAAGTTTGGCTCCTGTATATTAGTTGCTTAAAATGTGTCTCTGTCTGGCTTGTTTTCATAGCGAATATGTATAAATTACATGATACCTCTGTTTACCTTGAATCAAGCACAGTGGGCTCATGGCCGGGCTCCATGGAAGCTTAAGATACACCCGGTTTTATTTCCCTGAATAGGAAGATGCACTTACTCTTCCGTAAGGCTTTGAATCTCCATCTGGTACTTATGCCAGAGTCGTGTTTGCCAACTTTAGTAGTTTGTTTTTTTCTGTTTGGGAGCTTACGAGGATTGATATTGCCTTTTCTACAATACTGATAGGAAACTTTGATCCATGCTGATTATAATGAAACATTGAAGTACCGCGAACTATAAAAGAATTCTTATTGAATGAATTATCTTGCCTGATAGTTGCATTAGTGGGCCATGTGAGATAAATGTTCTCACTCCATACTTAACCAATTAGTAGCAATCCTATATAATACCTCTCTCTCTCTCAATAATGTAGGCAGTGAAATTTTAAAATTGTATGATTTAAAGCGAATTTAGAAACATGCAAAGGTTTCGGTTATTTTTTTTTTAAAAACTCTCTTTTACAATTCGTATAAAAGAGTATAGGACTGAATTTTATAATTGTACTGTTTTTAAAGAAATAATTTCCAAAGCTTTCATGTTTTTTTAAATTGCCTAGTAATATGCATGTTTAGTTATATGATAATGGTCCTGTACATTAAGATTTCAGTCTAAATCTGACTCCGAAATCCGATTACTCTTTTTATATAACGTTTCAAGATTACGCTCAGAAGATTAAAAGATGCTCAAAGCCCCCCGTTTGGAAACTTTTGTTCTAGTTTCAACCCATGCTTATGATTCCTCTTATTTCCCGATAAAAAATGAGAACCATGCATATTTAGGTGTTAAAATATCCGACCTTTTATAATACACATTATTTACATAATAGTTATTAAAAATAAACCTGGAATGCCATGAAAGATATGTCTATCGAGGAATGTCCCTAGTATAGACTTTTCAGTAAACATAATAATAGGTTTTTTTGTAAGCGTAAACCGCAATTAGTACAAGATCCTATACATGGATTGAATGAGGTACGTTATCAATAACACGAAATAACCGCTAATAAATGACTTTATAAGATTCATTAAAAAATCAATGTACTTTCTATTCAGCATTATTCTACCCGGGAAGGTTTGTAAATTACGTGGCATATCGATGAACTTAATGGTTTTATTTTTTGTAATAATGTATGATGAGGGCAGTGAACGTTTTAAAGGATGAGTGTGAAGCAATATATACCAATGTACAACTGGAGATTGTTACAATACCAATAATGACGTTCCGCCTCTTTGCCGCTTAGATTACAAAAAAATTAAGGTCCCCCGATTGTCACATTAGTGGAACAAAGTTAGACGTTCGTTCAAAATAGAAAAACCAAGAGTAAATACACCTAAATACTAATGTATTAAAAGTTATCAAGTGTTAACCTATAGCACTCTTCAGAATCAGATTAGAGAGTAGAGCAAAATGAAAATAACAATGTTCAGTATAAAATTATGCGAATATCAATTGTAGTGTAAAACACCGTGCTAACTTCAAGAAAGATGGGACCCACGCAGAGCTGTTGGTAAATAGTGTGCCTCACCCTCGTACCACCCTCTCTGACTATAGTTGATAAAGAACTGCATGACTAAAATGGTGACATGCTCTTTTCTATGAATGTGACCGTGACAAAAACCCACTGAACCAGGTAAGCCTGTGTCAATCAGCAGCATCATGGATCACTTTCCTGAGTATCAAAGGCCATAAGAACACGGACACGGGCTAAATTTTGCACCACTTTACACCTGTGCCACATAAAATGTGTGGAACGTATCCAATGGTGATAAATAACTCCTGAGTTTGGAGGACCCGTAGAACTTAATCTAGTACATACCAACCCCAGAATAATCAACAAAGCTCGCACAATTCACTGAGTTAGGTGAATAATACCCCGATATATACAATCTGATTTTTCTGATCTATTTTCATTCACATGAGAGATGTTAAGATAAAACTGGAGATAAATAATTATCCATGCCCAAATTACCTCAAATATATCCAGAAAAGTACATGTTGTTTTAACAAGATGGTAGAAGCTTGCAGTGGACCGATAGCACACCGTGCTACCCTGTACGTTTTGCTATGATATATATGATTAAAACTTATATACAGTCATTTCATATTTTTGCACACTCCGATACTGAACAGCGAATAGAGAATCAAATTACGATATAAATACTTACCTATATACAACATATGCATCATAAGAATTCCCACAATTAAAAATTCATTGAGAATGTCATAGTTTACGCAACTTTCGTGAATTATCTCAGATTGTATTCTCCATATTCGTATCAACCTCGTATCGGATGTGGAGGTATTTCAACTGGTAATAGGAGCACCCCCCATCTGCCCCAGAAGACGTGAGCCAATTACCATTCTAGCTATTATCCACATTACAAGGACCAAAACTGATAGCTCTAGTTAAAATTGTTGGGTCTTAACTCGTAAATTGGCACCATGAATTATCCAGCCACGCCCCCCATCATGAAATAGTAGAATTCATTCAATGATGAACTCCGAATAAGTGTTACCTGTTTGATAATTACCCCTAATAAATTACATTATGACCAAAATTTGAAGTCTATTACCTATGCAAAGTCCAAAATTGTAAAATTATTATGAAATTGGCAAATATAACACGTGCTTTTAGCTATAGTGTAATATAACTTACACCGCCCCACGCATTATGATAGTCAAACCTCTGCACCGAAATCAATCTTCTCACCCAAGGGATTTACATGTGGGGTATGCTAAGTTATAAAGATATCGCCCCAAGTAACCGTAAAGAACTTTTTATAATTATTCCACCCGATTTTCCATTTCCCCATTATTACTCTATCCCCCGTTTACAGTGTTTGCATTAAGTCATTAAAATTCACACACCATGCTTTTATATATCCCCCAGAAAACTTAATTTGATTTCTTTATATTTCCCCCAAAAACTACAATTCCCGGAGTTACAAAAATTAATAACATATGTAATGATTTTATATAACACCTCATTTGAAGGTAGAATAGACTTAAATGAAATGTATATGTTCAGTATCAGGGTATATGTATATTATATTTCTAGAATTCTAACCAATTATAGGTCATTCCCCTTTATAAAAAACATTGTACTTGCAGGAGCTTGAAGTCAAAATTTAGATAGTATTTGAAAAAACCAACAGGTTAAATCACGATAAAAAAATCACCTTAAATGCAAAACCACTCAACCTAGAGTCCTATAAACTGTCACTGTATAAAATTTACCATTGCATGTTCAAATGACAATACTGCCAGCATACATATGCTCTAGGATGTTAAATAAGACCTTCCCAAAAATTTCACCAAGCGAGCAGTTGGTAATCATTGAATAAGCTTAACCCCCCTCCAACCGCGCCGTAACAATTAACTGATCAGAATTCTCATGTCCCTTCTGGACAAAAAAACACCCCCAATTATTACATGTAGTACATTCCCTAGTTCCTATAATAAACCGAGGATCGTAGAATAAAAATGCCCAAAATTTCTAACCCTAAGGCAATTGCCAAGGAATCTAATTAAATTGAAAACATGATTTTCCCTAATAAATTACCAAAGAACTTATGGGCCCTTTATGCTTACTACATGATTAGCACATCAAAATAAACGAAGTTAAACAATGTAATATAGATTGAATATGAAAATCCAGGACGGTTAGATCATTATCCCCAAAACATGATTAAAATTTATCTTCTAGAGCCGAGTATTAATTCATGTAGTGTTACTGATGTTAACTTATAATAGGCCAACGATCCCTAATCTTAATCCTCGTAGATCTGTAGCCCCAAGAGAAAATACCGAAATCATTTTGATATCCGAAGCATACATAGCCAAATTGATCGCCCACCATGATAGATCAATGGCTGGGTAAAAGAATGAGTAACCAGAAGATAGTTAGGATCGATTAAAAGTGCCACATCTGAGAATTTATTTACCATGTAATATACAATACCAAAAGGTCTGTATATGGAATCGATCCCCCTCAAAGAATCGAAAATTTACTATAAGACCTATTATTATATGCTTGTACGGTAAATCTAGTACATTAGGCAAAATATCGGCAAGTATAGAATTTTTAGAAAGTGGCTTTTATCAATTTACATGAAAGGATAACGTGGAAAAAATTGGGTATAAGCAGCCTACTTTACATTCGGTGTAAATTGATTTTTTTTCCCACAGTAACTGTTCCGAATTTACTATCGCCTCCAAAAGAAAAAGTCGCCCATACCCAAGTGGCCATACAATGATAACTTTATAAAATTAAGTGGAAAAAAACTTCAATATATTCATAAAACTACCTCCAGCCTCCCACAATCAAAAGATAAGAAAAAAAACAACCGCCCCATAAAACAAAACAAATTAACAACACAATAATTCTTACACTCACAGCTAAATTAAAACGACACACCAAGCTACAATCAAGACCAAGAATACAAATGATCCTCCTGGCCAGATTAAAGTTTTAGAATTTGAATTATCGTTGTCAATCGGTAGATTAGAAATATTTATATTTGGGCCAACTTAAGCACATTGTGTGGAAGACCAAAATTATAAAATGGTAAATAATTAATATAGTACAAAACGTCTGCAAGTTATTAACGCGAAGATTTGTTGATCAACTAGATCACTATAATGAGTTGTGTCATTGTTGACAAAATTGGTGCCGCTTTTTGAATAAGAGTTTGTAATTTTACGACTCGGAAGACGATTCTCTTTTCTTCGATAGACAGAGGTGGATAAATTGGATCAGGGAAGGCACAGTCAACAGTTAGATGAAGGCTTTCAGTTTTACCTTTGTGGATCCTTCACTTTGGGCACCATTATTGAGAGATAGTTAGTGTTTGCAACTTTTAGAATGGGTTTCGGAATGTTAGTAAAAGATTTCTGGCGGCATAATGAAGTTCTACGGCTCGGCTGCAAGAGGAGGCCTGTCTCACTCTTCATCTGCCCACTGGACGACGCGAGTCTCTTCCGCGTGCTCCACCGCGTGGGGGAAAAGAACTTTGCATGTTTTATAAAAGTTTTGTCGTCACTTTGCTACCATCCTCGAACTGTTCAATGCTGGTAATTAGTTAATCAGAAATACTAGGTATTTCACAAGTAAAACTGTTGTCGAACTTCTACGATAAACTACTACAGATCCTCCAGGGACTACTTATTTCTAGGAGAATATCAAAGATTTTCAGGGCTCGTAAGAAAAATCCACCAAAAAGCTGTTTAGTAGTTACTGAGACTTCAAGTTTATATGTTGGTAAGTATCTCGATCACTGGAAACGTAGGTTATCCTTAAGTTCAAATCAATAAGATAAAATGAAACCCTAGAAGCTGAGTGGATTGTCTAGTCAATCTTTCATCATGCTACACTTGTGTAATGATATGACACAAACTACCGCAACTGTTCCAATCTAAATAAATCTTACCGATTGGATATGGTTTTATTTTAAATTTATTCTAATAAAGGCAACGTGAAATAGAATTAATAAATTTAATTGAGGAACCGACCATACCAGTGAATCGATTTCTTAAATGTGTGCTGTCGACTGTGCATCTGAGTTTTAAGTTTTATTCCCATTTACCAACAAGTGAGCGTGGTCCTTTAGGAGTTTCGTTTCAAAGATGATGGGTGGCGCCGACAATGTATGATTTGGGAAAGTAAGACAAAAAGCTCGACAATTGATTTTAACAGAAGTGTTTGTTTTGAGATTTTTGAGTCTATCTTATCGAGAGAGCAAGTAAGTTATTATCTATTGGTGGAATAGACTGCCCGCCATGTGTCATAAAAGACAGGCTCCCTACCCCACCCGTGTTTACTCTGATGGAGGAGGGCGGACTCTATAGTTCTCTCATTATAAGACACACCAAGAATTATTACGTGCGTAGAATCAGGAATCTCCCATAACAAAGACAATAAACCCAGACAAGAATTTTTAGTGATAATTGTACCAGGATGGGGAATGATTTTGAGCACTATTTTTGACAATTTTGGGAAATTAGATGTCGATGTTCGATATATCCTCGATTGACTATGAATTGAGCTCTAGGATAGATACCTTGATAAGTGCTGGGAGTGGGACAAATGCTTACGCTACGTGCTAGACCCCAAAACCATGTTTGAAATTTAGGCATAACGATATAGTATACTTTTTTACCGAAGGAATGCGCATCTGATGCCCATTAAATAATTGGTATTCGATAACTAAGCTTAAACATGCAAATTCCACAATTTTTATTATCAACTATTGCGACCCAAATTTTGTAGTAAATGGACCCGATAATTTAATTGTGGTTCGACGGAAAAAGCAAGAGAATTTATACCAAGAGAAATTTGAGTGATTCCGACTTGATTGAAAATATTGATGAGTATTCTAATTTGAGTTTAACGTCCCACCTCCCCTGAGAAATATTTTACTGATATCATCGAAGAATGAGTAAATTTGAGTATCTAACGATAAAAAATATATTAAAACGCGTATTGTGGTCGAGAAAATAAATTGCAAGGGATAAATACCCACGAACAAGTGCTTTCGTCTGTGCCACGTATTAAATTGTTCATTTACATAATAATAAACTAGAATTGGATGGATTTTGACAAAAGTTGTAATCAATTAGAAAAATTTAAACAAATTTTTGATGAGACATTTTCTCAATGTAAGAGCACAAGAAATTAACAGAACCGGTGCGATTGTCTATCTCGTAACAGTTCCTAGAATTAGCATTCTCAAAAACACAAGAGCATCGAGAGCCAACAATTTTATAAAATTCATTATAATTTTTGTGTATATCAATAGATAACATGTCAGAATAATACATTATGATATAAAAAACGGAGCCAAGGCTTCTGAAAAAGTATTCCGAAGGGTGAACAATACATAGTTATTTAGACAAAAATTAATTCTAATCAAATTGATAGTTTTACACTTGTTATATCAGTTATATTGTAATTCCGATAAATAATAATCGGATGAAATATGCCCGCCATGCATGATAATAATGCTGTAACAAGACATTGTCACTGGTTGATCTTCATTTGATTTTATCTAAGAACAGGGGCATTGCACGTTTTAATAGCACGTGATTTCTATTTATCGTGACCATTTAAAACGGAGATCCTCTAAGAGACAAACCACATCTCGCATCAACTAGAACTTTAACAATAATTTTTATAAACCAGCGCGAGTTTTGCATTATCTCAAAGTCACAAATTTTAATGCTGCTTTCTGAGTGTCAACAAGGAAATTTTTACTTGGGCCATACCTTTGGTGGAGAAATTGCCTTGTAGGAGGTTACTCAATCTGAGTAACAAATGACATAAACCCTCTTCTCTTATCAAGACAAGTACCTGACAAAACAGAATTTAATTCCCCATATGTTATATGTACAAGGGATTAAGTTTTAAATGATCAAAACAGTTTCACATAATCGAAGATGCGTCCCAAATACTCAATTTTTCATTTTTACGGTCATTAAGAAACGAACATGAATAAAGGTATAAATCTTTAACTTCCAAGAATTCAGTGAGGATGTAACCTCCCAGGTAGCCAAATCTTATAACTGAATGATGGCCGAGTATTCCAGTGCACAATAATATTCGACTGGCCCCAAGACTTTATATTTTACGATAAAAATAAAATGTTGTACCAGGGTCTGTAGGTGTTTTCGAATCTCAATAAGCAATTTTTTCAGCACAAAAAAACGCAAGTTCATTAAACCCGGTTATCCCAAGCATATCTTTATTAATTCAAAATTTCAACCCTTTGCCATCTGAAGTTATAAATTTCTAGTCACATAACTCAACCCGCCTAGATAAGAATCATTAAAACAGACACATACACATTTACAACGCCTTAAAAAAATGTGGTAATACTGAAAATACCCTAATAGAGCGGATAAATTACCACTTTATAAGAAATGAATTCAAACAAAGTTTAACACTAACATTGTTGATGTAGAAGTAAAAATTTCACCCAAAAAAATCTTTTATATCTATAAACAATGGTGTTCCATAATCAAACGAAAATTAGGAAATTGGTTTCCTACTATCGAAGGTTGCGCAGACCGTTCTATCTTCATTACCTTTCACTGGTTTTCCACCAAGAAAAAGTAACTCCCACTTAAGATTACTGGACCTCTACATACATTTAAAAAAATACCCCTATTATTTAGATATTGTAAAGTTGTCGTAACTGATGAGTCCTAAGATGTATAGAATTAATTTAAGCACATAATTATGCGGCGTGTACTTTTCAGAGTTATATCCAATTCTTTTCGATTTCATATTGTTCTCAACAACGTTCGAAGAGCAGACACTGAAAATTTCAGCCGGTTTACGGTTATAGACGAAATTTGCCCAGGTTAAATCGATTGGCTGTATACCAGAAAAGCGCCATGACTAGTCATTTAACATGACGTATTATGATAGTTTGATTCATCTAAAAGTCAATTTAGATGATTGATCGCATCTATATATTTTTCTCGTTTGTCGCCAATATTTAAACTGCTTGAGCACTAGTCTCCTATTTGGTCAGTACAATACACTTAATCGCGAGAATAAAAAGCTACATCGCTTACCTCAGTATATATGAGTCTAAATTATCTCGAGAAAATCCATAGGGTAAAAACATTCATAAAAATATGTAGGAAGTCTCTAGAACATTCCTCCAGCTCAACAAATTTACAGATGATCTCAATATTTTATTATAAATTCAATACATGTAAAATTACTCTTTTGAGTTTGAGCTGAAACTCTCCATCATTTGGAAGATACTTTTTTTTTTCTTTTTATAAAAATGTAACTTTGTTAATACTAAAATTCCATGGTCTGTGGAAGATTGTTTATTTATATTGTATAGAAATTCCTTGTTGATATTTCTTGTGCAATATTTGAATAGTGATTATTTCAATGAAAATATAGATCGGTAAATTTGGAGTGTGATTCAGTGATTTTCATTCATTAATTCAATCTCTGTACTTTGAGCAATGCTAAATACACAGAAAATAATATCTTACCACTCCCCCACCTGTACATAGCATGCGTGTTTTTTACCCTATTGCAAATAAGGAAATTTCAGAGTGGGAGTAAGATATGTCTAGCCCGGACTTTGTCTCGGGAAAATAAGGGATTGAGGATTGATAATTTTATAAGACTGTGTTTAAGCATTTGTGCACGACAGCTATAA
>CAJDSM010109026.1:0-11752 GCA_903981925.1 Ostrea lurida
TCGGGCTTGAAATTTAATGCACATTGCAGACCACCTTCTCAAATCTCAAATTCCCGCCAAAGATTTGAACTCTATTGACTCAAGCATGCAGATGTAAATGAGTGTATGAAGTTATGAAGAAAATCAAGATGTTATGATTAAACCATTTTGTCTGAGTAAGTAATTTACAGTGTATCTAATAGAACAGGGGGGAAAACTGCAAATTCTGGAGAAAATCCCTGCCAAGCATTGGATATTTAAAGAACTGTTTAAAATCATATGTAAAACTATTGATCCCCTACTGCTCGGCCCCATCTACCCCGGGTATCATTTAACAATTCTATATCTCCACTATATCAAGAAGCTTCATATAAATTCAGCTTTTCCGCCCACTGTTCTTGAAAGAATGATGTTAAATGACCACTCACCCTATTTTGCATTTTTTGTATCTTACCCTTTGAATCAGGCCTGTTCCTTCATTGAAAACAAACTTGAACTCCCTCTTACCCAAGTATGATGTTACAAGTTTGGATTGAATAATTCGCCACCGTTCTTGGAATAAGCGAAAAATGGTGAAAAGTAAAGACATACAGAACGGACAGACAGACAACAAGCGACGGACAAAATGCGATCAAAATAGATACCTTAACCTTTCGGCCTCATGTGATACTAAAAGTATATAGTTTTGAACACAGGTCAACTATCAAGTCAAGTCAGTCTGAGTCAATTATTTTGTACCAGTAGAAAGTGCTGTCAAATACTTAGGAACACAACATTCATTATGATGTAATAATGAACCCACTTCACTTGTGCCATTCAAAGGTTCATGGCCAATTGTTAAAATGTTTGAAAAGTACGTCAAACCTTAAGACAATCGGAGTCACAAAAATTTTTACAGCTAGTTAGAAATGCTTTAAAGTAAGGGATGTAGGATTTATCCATATCATGATAATTTGTCACAATAAACAATCGCGATACGACGTGCAACGAAAAAACCTCTGTAATATTAACATGTAAATTTCCAGAAAAAAATCATTTATATTACAGAACCGTTGATTTGTTAAAAGCTACAATGTCTATGTTTAAGCTCAAAATATTTACATATTCGCCATATTCATACAGTTAGGTGTTATCGATCAATACTTTATTATTACCTGATCTTCTTATTTTTACTTATTTTGTTTTATTAAGTTTTCTATTACAAATTATAATTTAAAAACAAATCTATGTTTTTTGCTAACACACATAATTCAAGACATAAGAAAAAACTCAATCGTCCCAAAATATCAATATATACATATTTAAAAAAATTTGGATATATTCGATACAAAATTTTTGCGATACCATCCCTTAACATAAGAACACACGCTAATATGGAAGTCCATCACTTCCATATAAAGTTATGGCCAATGTTAAAGTTTGCAGAGCGACATACGGACAAACAGCACAACGACAAATGGAAGACAAATATATGCCCCCCATGAAAATCCGGTCATAAAATACCATTACTATATTAAGGTATTATCTTAATGTTTTCACACATAAATCACTATTATGCCGCTTTGGCAATGTCCTGGAGTCAAAACGATCATGAAATTTTGGTATAGGCCTAGCTCTACTTTACTACTCACTCAGTCTTCCAGCTATTTCATACAATGTCATATCACGTTGTAAAGCAAGATTTTTATATATTATCTATTTTGCATCAACCCACCATGAGGTGGAGATTGCTACCATCAATGACCCTTAGTCATGTCAGTCCGAAATTGTTGCCCCCCTTTCCCAGGCTTCACATACTTAGCCAAGAATTTGAAAGAATTGACAAGTCCCAATTGTAACACACAACTTATACGGGACGCACGAACTACTGACCCAACTTAATTTGACGGACTAGCTAGACCTAAAGATGCCGAAGTTTGCTTGTACTAGTGGAACTATTAATTCGTGTAGCCTGCGCATCACACAATTTGGGTAAAAAAATCATAAATTTGTCTTTTATTAAAACAAATTCTCCCTCCTGCCCCAATTAATATTCCTCTACTAAGACTAAATTTACTACAACTCCCTTAAACTATAGTGCTTTATGGATGAGGAAGCCATGAGCAGAACATTACACGTCACCAGTATTTTTGCAATTCATGAATATTGAAGAAGTATTCCAAACATTCAGATGAGCAAATAATTGTAGTTATTCCCTCTTGTTTATTGTACTCATGGTATGACCCAAGTTTCAACGGTTATCTGATAGACCATTAGAAGGACGAAGTTTCACTAAGCTATTTACACCCCCACCACCTGTTGATCCACCATAACTTGAAGGACAAATTCATTGGATCCTCGATCCTGACAATATGTTTGTGTTTAATTATTAGATTATATTCAATTCCTTCAAATCTTAATATTCCTTTACTCACATCCACACCCTGCTTTGGATCCACCTAACTGAAGGAAAATATACTGATCCTCATCCCGTCTGACAATATCACACAACCAAATACAATGAAGACACGTAACAAAGTTCAAATTATCTATAGACCGGTATAGAAAAGACAGTCGATCAAAGCATTTACACCCCATACACCCCTGTTGATCCACCCTAACTGAAGGAAAATATAATGATCCTCCCTGTCCCACAATATGCACATCATACAATGTCAAGAAGCGCTGTACCAACGTTTCAAGCTCATCTGATAAAGCGCTATTGGAGGAAGCGCTCGCAAATGTGTATTTCACACCTCCACCCCTGTATGTATCCACCATAACTTAAGGAAATAATTATGATCTATAATGTCCTACAATACGCACATTCTACCAAATGCAAGACACATAACAACAGTTTCAAGTCTATGATAAGCCGATGTTAGCGAGAAGCCTTCCCAAATTATCGTGTAAGACATGTACCCACGGACAACATCCCAGAACGACAGAAAGTACACAAAAACAATGTCTCCCCGGAACAAGACGGAGAACATAAAAAATACTAAGTATTCATAACCCTCATTCACTTGATATGGCAAACACAAAACTACACAAATTTTCAATTTCAATAATAAAGCATGACGGTGTTTTGTGACTATGCTACATGTTACTGAATGACGGCTATCAAACAATGTTTCAGACTTTGATCAATGGCTTTGGAAAAAGGCCATTTACCAATAAAACTGTTCTATTAACATTTTAGAAATCTTAGTTCACCTCCTACATCTACCTTACTATTTGTGAGCACATTCTCAACTCTTAGATTAGACCTTCACACCATGTTATACACACACTCTATTATAGCATTTACACCATGTTAACACACTTAGATAATAATTTAACCATGTTCACATTAACACATAATAATATAGACTTACACACATGTTACACACACTCTATAATCATAATTACACCATGTTCACCAACACTCTAACTAGATTTACACATGTTTACACACCTATAAGAATAGATTTACACCATGTCACCATTTAACACTCAATATTTAAGATTACACCCTGTTCAAAAAACACTTAGATAATAGATTTACAACCGTCACAAATCCACTTCTAATATAGATTCATACACCTGTTCAACATTTAACACTCTAACTATAAATATAACACATGATCACAATCACTTCTAGATATAGATTTCACATGTCTCACAACACTCTATATATAGATTTACACCATGTCTACACTACCACTCTAATATAATTTACACCATTTCAATATTAAACACTCTAATATAGAATCTTACCAACCCTGTCAAAAAAACACCTTAATATATCTTAACCTGTTCAAAAAACACTCTAGATATATATAACGCATGTTCATTCATACACTTCTAATTAAAATTACACCATGTAACACACTCTTATATAATTACAACCCTGTTCAAAACACTCTAAGATATATATTCTACTCCACCATGTTCACAACCTCTATATATAAATACACAACATGATTACACACAACTCAGATTATGAATTTATATACCATGTTCCACAATCACCCAATATAGATCTTCACCCTGTTCACACACACTATTAATATAGATAACACCATGTTCACATTTAACACTTACATATAGATTTACACCAATGTTCACAAAACCTCTATAATATAGATTAATCACCATGTTCACAAAACACTCTAAATTAGTTACCCAACCTGTCACACATCTAATACAGATTATACCACATTCAACAACAATCTAGATATAGAAATTTAACGATGTTTACACACAACTCCTAGATATAGATTTACACCATGTTCACATTTACACTCTAAATAATAAATTACTCCACCCACCATGTTCATCAATCTCACTCTAGATATAAGATCTACACCCTGTTACAAACACTCAGATACTAATTTTACAACCATGGTTCAACACACTCTAGTTATGAATTCTTATAACCATTATCACACAACACTCTTATATTTAAGATTACACTAGTGTTTACACACATTCTAATATAGATTAACACATTTCACAATCACTCTATAATTAATACACCTGTTTTACAAACGACTCTAGATATATATTACACCATGTTTACCACACACTCTAGATAGAATGATTACCATGTCACACACACTTCTGAACTATAGATTTACACCATCTACACACATTTTTGATTATGATTTACACCTATGTTCACAAACACTTCTATAATAGACTTCTACACCGTTTACATCTACACTGATATGAATATAACACCATTTTACACACACTCTATATATAGATTATACATGTCACTACACCTCTAAGATATAGGTCTAATCAATTTCACATTTACACTCTAAATATAGATTTACCACCATTTTCAACATTTACACTCATATATAAAATTTCACACCATGTTACACTTTAACCACTTAATATACCAGGTCAAAAGTATTCCGCATTCTAATTTCACTACTATATTCATACACCATTACTATTTAAAACAACTTAACAAAATATTCTATTTAAGTTATCAATTTGAATTCAGAATATAATCAGAATTCACTCAAATCCATGACAAGTTTCCCTTAAATAATTTTAAATATTTTTGGGTCGATTTTAATATGGGATTTTTTTAAATTGCTAATTTACTATAAATGTCCAAGATACAGTTCATAATATAAATTCAGAACATGATGATACCAGTGATGTTAGAAAACCTTAAACAATAAGAAATGATTAATTAACAATTTAAATTTACGCCATCTGGCACAATTGTGAAATTTTTATAGTTATGACGCAGCTAAGAATTAGTTGTATCAGTGCCTCCAAAAAAAATTAGTAAAACTAGCCAGCTGCCGAGAAACTTTTGACCTTGAGTTGAGATTTACACCATGCAGCTTTCAAGTGATTTTTGTGAAAATAAGCCTTTTCTATAAGGCAAACTTCTTAAATAAAATAAGGCCTATTTTTTAAATATTAGAAATTAGGCAAACATAAGGGGTAAAAACTCCTAAAACCCCCCAATCAATTAATTTGTACTTACCCAACAGTTACATTAAAATACCATATATACAACATATACCATCATAGAATGATCATCACAAGTGCAACACGGTATTCAGTATTTCAAACAGAACCATAGAAAAGATCGTTGTGTATTACATAAATCCATGCTAAAAAGTGAAACATAGGGCATTCTCACAGAAATACATTACTTCAACCAACCAACTACTACTAAAAGTCTACTATATAAAGTTTTTGAATTTTACTACTTTTTGACTTTTAGCAAGTGAAAGTCTTACTTATCAAAAAAAAAAATTAAAATTAGATTCATAAACAATAAGAGATTTTTAGATTTGGAGCTTAAACAAGAAATAAGGGCTCTACAAAAAATTAGGAAAATAAGGACCCACATTGACAAGCCTGAAGCATCATCCTGCTTCACAAACAACCTAGATATAATCTCATACACCATGATGTCTCACACACACTCTAGATATAAGATTTAATTCATTTTCCCATTTAAACCAATTTACACCATGTTACACACACTCTAATATAAGATTAACACACCATGTTCACAAACATCTAGTATAGATTTCACATGTTCACAAACACTCTAATTACACATGTTCTCGAACACTATTTAGAAGCTGGATTCTTCAAACTTATAATACACATATCTTCGCTCCTTCCTTTTTTGCACTCAGAAAACCTATTCAACTCACTTCAGATTTGTCAAAAGCTTATCCTTGAAGATTTTGTGAAATCAAATGTATTCTATCATAGTAAAACAATCAATAATACTGTTAATAAGTATTTAAGTCAACTGCCTTTAGGAAAAAAAATTAACTTGCTTCATATGAATTTAATTTCAAAGAAAACTCGTGCGAAAACTTAAATTAATAAGGTATTTATTTTGTGGTTGAGAATCCGAATAACAACACTACAAACTCGCTTTTTGACCAGTTAACTTGGTTCCCATCCTAATAAATCACCTTTATTATGCCTAAATTCTTATCGAATGCTATGATCACCTATATAATTCTCCTCTTTTTAAATGCAAGTCCAATTAGGGTCTTCAATTTCCAGCATTGAATAAACTCATGGTTGCTTCTACTGCTAAACTTTTCGATATATGTAATCACCAAATCATCACTCGAAATTTCACTAAAATAAATTCCTATTTTTTATGGGTTACTCAGGTATAATGTTAGCATATTAATGCATACAGTCCAGGATGGAAATGAAACAGGAATGACAATATGTACCCCAAACTTGGTCCAAAACATTTTATGATAATCTCTCCACATTCAAATATTTACGATTCATTTTATGAACCACCAGTGAAAGATGCCATTCAAAGAAGTTTTGTTTCAATATATAATTATAAAGGCTTCAGCGTCACCAGATGAATCTAAATTAATATTCCAGCTAAATTATTATCCACAAATATATAGGAACTTTTCCAACCAAACCTTTGAACATCAGACAAGTCCCATAACTCAAAATTGACTTAATTAAACAATATGCTAGCACGAAACACCGCGACATGTACAAAAATTTCTTTTCTCTTAAGAATCAAAAGAGAAATAATGAAAGATCTAACTGCTTATAGAACATTATCTATTGATGCAGGTTTTTCTAGTCTGTCTTCCTATTTGAAAAAACCCTGCTGCGCATGTTGTTTAAAGATCTTGGTTTACACCAAACACACAGCCGAATTTACCAGAATAGATGTGGTGCTTACGAATCTGATTCCTCACTAGCACTGCATTCCCTTTCATATAAGTTTTATTTACATTCCATTCATTCCTTTGTTCAACAACTCAATGCAAAATCAAAAAGTATATCACAACTCCTCAAAACATATAACACCAAATTGATCCACAGATTTAGAGTACTATTTCTTTCGTATATGTCTAGAATGCAACTATGAAATAAAAACTGTATATCTAGGGATTATTCCCTCTCCATTTCTCAAAACACCTTACAAACATGAATTTTTCCTCATGAACCTAATACCTAATCCTTTAAATCATGTATATTCCACTTAAAAGTTATTCTTATATTTCCCAATGTATCTGCAAGTGATAAGCATACAAATCACTGCTGTATTAGGATAAGATATTGTATATCAACATCTGTTTCCAACGTCACCATCCACAGAAGGCTTTCATTGTAGTATTACTTCTGCGAACTATAAAATTCAGCTCAAACATGTTAATGTAGCCTCATTCCAATCTTCCCCATTAAGAGGGGACTTTGAGTCCCCATGATGAATGATATTCATACACAATATATACAAATTTGTGTCCGTCTCCAATCATAAATAATCACAATCACATTCACAGTCAGAGGAAATAGAAAGGATAAACCCAAATAAAACACTCAAAGCAAGTTTTCCCTTCCAGAATCTACACATGCAGCACATTGTTAATGCTGATTTTTGAACACATATGAGCTAAAAACGAATGTAACCTCTGAGAATTTGTTATCCCAATTATCAAATAAACTAAGTTTTTTTTGTTAGCCATTCAAAATATAAATAGATCCATGTTTCCCTAGAGGCAGGATGGAGAATTGATCCGCCTCTTCTGCCAATTGGATAACATAAATAAAACTAATAACACACTATCCACCAGGCAATTGAATGAAAATCATCAAAAACAAGGAAGATTCACTACCTTCCACTAGTCTTATCTCCTATTAATCTATTCTTGTCCACTCTTTAAAATACATTAATTACTTTTTGGGAACTCTTTAAATTACCTCGGCCCCCCTCAAACCACCACATCCTTCATTATTGATATCACATATAATTTAAATTAAAACCTAAGAATATGTATTGGCATTAATATCCAGCATAACGTGATCAATGCTGTGGATATATCTTTGCAAGTAAAACAACCCTTTTTCTCATCGAAATTCGAAATAATGCATAATCATGAATTATGATTTCAAATTCATATAATAACATATTCAATTATATAACAAACCCTCGCTCCCCCTCCAAACAATGTTTGCATCTATACCATTTCATCCCCAACCATCTCTGAATTGCTGACACAAAATGATTTTCCCCTTGAATCCTCCTCTCAAACAAATTTTTTGCCGAACCTCTCTCTATGTAATTCTGAATTCCTTAATTATTTCATTATTCATTTCTGAATGGAAATCAAGACATCTAGACATTTGCACCATATTTCTCACACTAACTGTTTCCTTTAAGCATATCATGTCCAAAAATTTCATGACCACTTGAAAACTCACCATCACTTCAAGCTGATTACTCTTCCAATCCGATTCCATTTTTTCAAATCTGACCACCCAATTATAAGAGAACTCCTACACCTCTAATGAAAAAAGACTCAACAACCTCTTTTCACTTAACATAAGGTTGCCAAAACTACACATCCTATCTTTTTGTACGACCACACATGATGAAAATAACGCATCAACAATCCTTATAGTCCCTCAAACTTACTTTAACCATTTCCATTTTCGATCACTTTCAATGTAGTGCCACTTGCAATCATTTCACAGTTCAAAAAGCATCATCGTTCCGCTCAACCAATTCGTAACAGTTCATTCAGCATCTGTCTTTCATTCATTACTCTTGCTATAGTCATTTGGAAACTCAAAAACAGTAGAACAATAGCGCAACAATGCACAAAAAAAGCATGCAACAAGAGTGGAAGGAATGTTACATCAGACCCCCCTCACCCAACATATAATTTTATACATTAGTAAATCAATATTCATTTCGATCAATCACAACTTGAAAATAAAATTAATTTTAAAACACAAAAAATGACATTTTTATCAAATAATTCAGTTCAGCAAAGTAAAAACATGTATTAATCTTTAACAAAACTCATACACCCTATGATTTCATTGCAGAGTGCTATGAACAAATATTAGTCCACTTACAAGGCGCCCAAAATTGCTAACACTTCTATTCACTGACAATTTCGTAGACTACACGTCAATTCTTACTTTAATCCTATAAATTAAGGTAAGATTAATTTTCTTTACTGCCTCATGAAAAACAAACAGTTGATTTTAATTAAAATTCCATACACTCCTCCAAGAATTATTTTCTGCACATGAATGACTCGATCGGCTCCATGTTCAAAATATTATTCCAATTATTAAGTTTGAACAATGTTTAAGAACTTTGTCCATTTAGTGAAAATCTTATTTGCTAAACGACACACCTGTTAACATTTATAAGTGCGTCTTTTTGTTTTGTTTTTTTTTCTTCTCAACCTCGCTATGTTCATTCTCCTAGATATTCTCTCGACTTTATCTATTTCTATTGTATGATCAATGATTCTTTTCATATTACCCGTCATGTTATTCAGACCCACTGTATATGAAAAGCTACTACAAATTTGTTTATTTCTAATAAAGGATATTACTAATTATACTACATTACCTTAGCTATTTTCAAAATTATATATGTATACAGACATCATACATTATTGTTTAATTAAAAATAGTCCAGACTGATCATAATATGTCACGTGATTTGATTAACCATTCTAATTAGTCGTTTTGTGAAACCATCAATGTCCCCAGACCAATCCAATACCATGAAAGGCTCCTGACTAAAGAATACAACAAGGAAAATGCTTGAAAGCATTCCTTTAATTTATCTTACCCATAGCAAGTTATGCTAAATTTTAAAAGTTTGCAGAAAAGATAGTTCATGCGTTCAGCTGTCAAGGTGTCAAACCTGATTGCCTCTACATGAAAGGTTATATAGATAACTACCACTGTCAAATTTTATGATATGCCTTTAAAAGTTACGTCCAATGTTAAGTTTTCTAAAACTACTAGGACAAAGCTTCAAGTAAAATCTTAAAATAATTTTAGACACCATGGAAAGGCTCATTAAAGAAATGCAACATCCATCGGACTATGAGTGCTGCTATCTCACGCAGGAAGGCTCTTATCACTTGATTTATTATTTGTTCACGTCCGTTAACATTCACTCATATTGGGACGCACTCATTGCAACGAGTGAGGTCGCATATTTACGACTCTAAAGCTTTAGCACTCCCAGCCTTTTTGCTGAGGTCCTCTTTTCACGCCTCACCACCTCGCACCCTACGAACATTCCATGTTCATAAACTGACTTCTTATTTTCACTATACTTCTTCCAACTATAACCAAATCATATTCATAGAAACTTATTTTCCTCAACTCATGGGATCGACATAACTCTGTCCATTGCACCGGCACAATGTGAACAGCCCAGTTCCTTTGTTTACAAGCAAACTTCAGGATACTCACTTGTTCCGATAACGGCATCTAATGGTTCCTTATCAGTGAAAATTGCCTTAGGTATATTAAATAATTATTTTACAATAATTATGTCTAACTTTCGATTCTTGTTACGTTATTTTTGTATCCAAATTCTAGAATGTCAAACTTACCTCATAGTCATACTCAACGTAAATCTACCCGACCTCGAGTGACTCGTACAACTCTAATTAGTTCAGTTCTAAAAATTGTGTCAGTCCTCTTATTATTATGAAAACGCTTTCCAAATCAGCACACGATTATAAGTAAAAAATCGCGAATCAATGCAATACGAAATAATAAGAATTAATCTATCCCAATTCTCAAAAAAATCAAAACAGTAGGTCTTCAGTGACAAATCTGAAAAGTAAATTTACTGACTAATATTATTAAATTTGCTCATTATTTCCTCTAGACCTACGGCGTCCTGTACACTAATTTGGTACAACAATTCAGCAACCTTTATTTGCCTATCGCGCACCGGTCTAGTATCTGTTATTTCTACTTACCGTTAAAAACGAATACCCGAATACACTAATCTTTATATGTGAACATTTAATGTCTAACCAAATTTCGTATTCATCCAAATTTAATGTTGCTTTTTTTATTTTATTTTCTTAACTTATCCACTGATAATTTTTGTTTGACAATGAAGTTGTTTTCATCTTCGGACAAGTGAAGGAGATAACATGTGTCCCGACGAAGGCGAATAAAATAAGTTAAGTCTATCCCGTTTCAATTGTTAACCACAACTGACGTCAATGTTTATGAACAATCTTATTAAGATTTTGGTAAATCCTTTTTTCTTAGTTAACAAGCAAATAGAACAATTTTGAGACAGCTTCTTTTGCAATGAAAAGGTGGAATTTGCTCTTAAAATTATGCAAAAATGTAAAAGAACCAGACGTGCGGAAATTTTGGGACTAAATTTGATCACAACTGTTATTATTGAAATATCTCAACTCACTACCTTGCCCACATTATTCTACCATCATCCGCTGTTAACAGCTCTATCAAACTTTACCTTAAT